>QLOM01005988.1:0-19411 GCA_003313785.1 Termitomyces sp. MG148
CAGAGGGAAATCCGAAGTGTATTAGGGACCGTACATATTACAGGGAAATAACTAATCACCTGGCAGAGGGAAATCCGAAGAGAACAAGTCTGAGGATTCCTCTGCCATGGCGTGGCGCATCAGTATGGGGGCGGGGGCGTGAGAACGACTGTACAACATCCCGGAGAAGTCCGACGACTGCAAGGGAGCATCCCGGAGATCTCCGGGATGGCTGGAAAAGGAAGTCCGGGGGGGTCCCGGAGATCTCCGGGATGGCCGGAAAAGGAAGTCCCCTGACAAGGGGGGTGGATCATGGTTCGATCTGGGGAAGTCCATGAGGGCAAGCTTGGTTAGTTCAAATGGAGAGTTGTGAATAAGTGACCAGTCAAAAGCACTGTCAGCGCATTCCATGATGTTCTGGATTATGCTGTGTGTCTCCTCCAGAGACTTGGCAACTGCTAAGAACATAACATTGTCCACAAAGCCGGATGACAGTTCAGAGCGGCTATTGGGACGAGCAACATGGAGAAGAGGAGCATTATAGAAAGAGTAAAAGAGCATAGAAAGAGGGCAACCTTGCATTGTGCCGTTGGTGATAGCCAGATGCTTGGAGGAGAAGTTGTCAAACTTCAGTCGTGTATAGCAGTTGGAGAGTATAAGTTCAGTGAGATGAATGAAGCGTGTTGGGATGGCCATCTCCTTCATATTATGGAGGAGGCAGGCCCTCACCATGTTGGAAAGGTGCCCTGGACGTCTAGGAAGAGAGTGGTGGCAACTCTGCCCAAGCGCTAAGCATTCTTGATCCTTGAGACCACTAGATGCATGGCGTCCATTGTGTTGCAGCCAAGCCAGCCCCCAAATTGTCCAGGCAGGAGCATCCCATGCTCTTCAGCTATGTGAGAAAGGTCAGCTGCGATTATAGCAGAAAGAAGCTTCCCAGTGGAGTTGAGGAGGCCAATGGGCCTGTAGGCCTTGGCAACATTGTATGCTGGTTTACCCGGCTTGCGGAGCACAAATGTGTAAGGGCAATGCTTGACGTCTGCAGAACTCCTTTCACAGAGTCAGTGATGCTAGGAGCAAGCAAGAGTCGAGCAAGCGCAGAGCCAGGCAAGAGTCAGGCAAGAGGCAAGCAAGGCTAACAGAGGGTTGGACGGCGCTAGATAAGCTTATAGTTGGTTCAGTGGATAGGCCAGAAGAACACTGCTATTGTTCAGCCTGGGGATATTCTATCCCACAGGCTGCCTATATATACTACATTGGTGGCTGTTACTAATACTGTTTACTAATCAGGCCCTGGTATGTAAAGGAGTATGACTAACAATAATCAATGCTGAGTAAGGTCTGGGCATATGATTCATCAAGGCTGACTACTACAAGACGGAAGGGGAAAGGGTGGGCCAAGCGGCTAATTGGATCTGCTAGGAATAGGCGTATCGTTGGACTAAGCTCAGAATAGGGTTGGACATGGTCCGGAAACCAGTCTCCTGACAAAGTGTGGTAGATTCCAGCCAACTGGTGTGGTACATGTCATGCTCAAAGACGGCACAGTAGATGTAGTAAAAGTGGTTGACAAGGATATCAGAGAGGACTTTTTGAGGACAATGTTTGGGATGCCATCTGGGCCTGGGCCTTGAACAGGGGGAGGTTGTTGATGGTGGCCTCAATGCAGGCTCTAGAGAAGAGAGGGGGGTGCGGCAGCGGTTCTGGATATGCACAGTGCTGAGCAGGAGAGGATGGACAGGGGGGAAGAAAGAAAGACTCAGCTAGAGCAGCGGCTTTCTCAGCATTGGTGGTCACAACTGTGGGGGACTTGTTGGTGACAACCTTGAGGTCTGGGATGCGATTGCATGCAAAGTCAGTCAGTTCTTTGACAACGTACTTATTTGCCAGGTAGATCTGTCAGGCGTTAATGCTCTCCAGCCAGTCTTTCTGATGAGACTCCTTAGCTTCATGAATGCCAGCCTCGGTCTTTGATGGATGGTCTGGGATGTCACAGAACCTGTAGGCTAGGTTGCAAGCACGGCGCCTCTGGGCCTTGAGCTGTTCAAAGTTGTTGTTCTACCAACACTTTGTATGCGGGCATTGCAAGTCACTAGAGGTAATTACCTCTTGGATGATAGCAGTCAGGTCAGAGACCTTTGTGTGGAACTCCTCAGCTGAGGATATGGGGAGGGCTGGGGAGTGAGTGCAGAGCATTTCCACAAGCACATTTTGAAATGTCTCCTAATTCATTGAGCAGAAGTCCCTGGATGAGGGGGAGGAGGATCTCGGCAGAGGCATCCCAATCTCAGTGATAATGGGCATGTGATCAGCAACTGAGGGGCAAAAAGAGGCCACAACATTGCAGGAGATGATGGAATTGATCTCAGTGTGAGTAAACCAGATGTTGTCTGGTCTAGACTACGTGTCTGAGGCAGACTGAAATGTGCGTGAAACAAGTCTATGCCACAGGATATACACTTATGTAAGAGAGAGGAGCAGGACGCGGCTGCCAGTGCAGATGGCACATTGGCCCTTTGATTTGCAGTCGTGGGCGATGTGTCCATAATGCTGGCAGTTGTTGCACCTTGTTGGTTCAGGTATGTCCTTGCAGATGGTGACTTGTTGGTTGGTCTGGGCATTTGAGCCATAGGGCTGAGGTGATTGTGTCAGGAAGAAGATCGTTTTCACATTCAACGTTGTGTATGCAGGACGGGTTATCAGGATCAAAGGACTCAGAGCATGGCATGAACCTTGCTATGAGATTATAGGATTTCTCCACTGCCTCAAGATCTGACCCAAAGAGGTTGTCAGACAATATCCACTCCGTAGCTGTGTAGTTCCAAAATCTACTGGCCAAGTCAGCAGTATCAAGTTTGGCAACATATGCACTGCTTCCAATCATTTTGAGTCCAATGACGTGAGTAGTGGAGGTTACTGATTCCACCTCTCCATCCTCCTGGCAGGATCGCAAAGCCTTGAGGTCAAGGCGGCTGAGCAGCTTGTTGAGTCAGTCCCTAAGTTTTGAGGAGCCAGTGGCAATGAGATCCTTGGGGGCATTTGTGTCGCAAGGGTTGAATTGGAGAGCACGGTGCAGGCGTTGCAGAGGAGTCGTTGCTGGACGTTGAGCATCTCTTGGGTGGAAAGGAGGTTGTCCTGTATGCATTGGGAGGGGAGGGAGGAACAGTAGGTGGCGGTGCCGCTTTGGCTACGGTGGCTTAAGTCAGCCCAGGTGGAGACGCCAAGGGTGGGTTTGCGAGTTTGGATGCCAATGCATCCAGTGAGCTAGTCACCAACTCCAAGGTGTTGGACGTTGCTTGCAGTGCAAGTGTTGACTTGGCCTGCTTTGTGCCACTGGCAGCCAAGAAGTTGGCAGTAGAGCTGAGCTTCTAAAGGAGACCATCGACATGGCAACAGCCTGGGAGGCGACTGCCTCCATCAGCACATCTGAGATGTGGTCAGAAATGTCTGCAGCAAGGAGAAAGGTGACAGCAATTGTGGTGGTCTTCAGTTCCTGGTGTTTGGAGGTGAGGGCAGCCGTGGCAAGAATGGTGACGAGGTGGGAGTGGTTGTAGGGGTCGCCTGCCAGAATCCAGCCTTTCGACTCAAGCTATTTGCACGCATCACTGAGTGATTTGATTGGGCTGGGATTGGAGGCCAGGAGAGACTTGAGGTGCTGTTCAACAATGTGGAGCTCTGGGTCATTTGACATGTAGATGCACTTTTGGAAGGTGAGGAGTTTGTTTTGTAGGCCCGACTCATTAGTGTGTATGGATTTTGCACCAGAGGGGCACCCCAAGTGCAGCACCAATGTGGCTTTGTGACTGAGTCCTCCTGCATTCCCTCCTAGTTACCTCAACAAATATTCCAGAGTATGTTGACCTTGTCCTAAGATGAGGTCCACAATGGACTTGATTGGCCCTGCTTTGTTACAAGTGCCATCAACATTGTACACCAGGATGGGGGATAAGAGGGTCTGAGTAGTGAGCTGGTGCTGTTTTACGTAGCTAGCATCTATGAAGAGTCTCATTACTCTGAAATCCAGGAGAGCAACTATACTCTAAGTTTGTTTTATATTGGTGGTTTAGATTTCCACGTTCATCTGAAGTAAGTTTGACAAAGGAGTAGATGCAATTACATAGCAGCAGGGGAAGCAGCACTTCCAGGTGGGGATGCACGCCCACAGAAGAGTCAGAGAAGATTCGGGAGAGTCATTGGATATGTCAGAGGTGGTGCTTAGTGTTAGGGATAATGAGTCATCAATAGAAACTGTATTGATCTCTTTTAGTGACAAACACACAAACTGGTTAGCACTAGGTGATGGGGGTGTACTTTTCACTTGTCATGCTCCTAAAAACCCTCTTTCAGCTCCTCTAGTCCTTTGGCAATAAGAGGTGCCTCATACGCATCCTCCAGAGTAAGCACATCTAGAGAAGGTATTTCAGCTGCATCATAGGCTACCAAGAGCTGCAGTAATAGCTCCTTCTGCTCCTCTGAAAAGAGGTATTGCATCTCTAAGCCCCAGGAACAGTAGCAAGCAAAGAAGCTCCGCATGCCACAGTGTTGGCATAAGAAGGAGAGCAATGCATGCTGACAAGAGGTGTCCACATCCATTGGAGCGCCAGGAGGTAGCACTAGAGATGCTGCTGATGGCATTGTTGGTGCAAAGGTGGCTGGTTAGTGAGGGAGCATGACAGGTGAGCATAAGGATGGCACGCCGTTGGCTATGAGGTTCCAGAATATGTCATTCATCATGGTCTGGAAGATGGCAAGGCTGTTGGTGAGTCCAAAGAATATCACCAGGGGTTCAAACAGCCTGCAGTTGGTCTAGAATGCTGCCTTCCACTCATCTCCCTCCTAGATGCGCACATTGTTGTAGCCCCAGCAAACGTTCAACTTAGTGAAGTAGCATGCACTCTGGAGATTGTTGATCAGTTCCAAGATGAGGGGAAGCAGGTAGCGGTTCTTGACAGTCATTGCATTGAGCACACAATAGTCTTGGACCAACCAGAGAGAGCCATCCTTTTTTTTAATGAAAAACACTGGCAAAGCCATCAGAGACTTTGAGGGGCAGATTTGTCTGGACTTCAGATTCTCCCAGAGGGACATGTTGAGTTCATCCTGCTCTTTGGGCATGAGTGGGTAAATCTTGCAGTTGGCCAGCTTTGAATCCAGCAGGATTTCAATCGCATGGTCCCACTGCTTGCGTTCTAGGAGGGAGTCAAACAAGGCCTTGGAGAAGACGTCCTCAAAGTTGTGCAGGTGGTTGAAAACCACATCCTGGAAGGCCCTTGGAGGGGCATTTACCACAAAGGCTTGGGCCAGCTGCTGGGAGGTAGTCTGGCTGGTCCAGATCTCCTCCATGACCGGCAGGGTCATAGCATGGTGGCATAGATGTAGTCTCCTACCTTGATGGCTTTGTTCAGAAGCTCTAGGTTTGGCATGGGTAGAAACTCCCTCTTGCATCCCCCTTCCTAGCCAGGGTCCCCTCTACTGTGTCTGTCATCCTCATAAAGGGCCTTTCCATGAGGGAATGCCAGAGGTGGAGGATCTAGCAGGTTAAGATTTGCAAACGGAAGGTATTCCACCTAACATGCCTGAATAGCTGCGTATTCCCACTTCATAGTGTGCCACTCCTTCTTCACTTTGTCCATGCAGGTGGTGCAATGCTGGGGGCACCTACTCATGTGGATTTCTTCCAAGGCCCAGTTGATCTCTGGGTTGTGCTCCCAGAGCCAGGGAAATCCCAGGATCATCTCCTGCTTGCTGATGCTCATGACCACAAAGGTAGTGTGCTTCTTGTAGCACAGGACAAGGTCCACCATGGACTTGATGGATCCTACTTTGTTACAAGTGCCATTGAGGTTGTACACTGGGATAGGAGACAAGAGAGGCCAAGTAGTGAGTTGGTGCTGTTCCATGTAGCTGGCATCCACAAAGAGTCCTGTTGCTCCAGAGTCCAGGAGGGTGACTATGCTCTGAGTCTGCTGCGTATTGGTGGTTTTGATCTCCACATTCATCTGGAGCAAGTTTAGTGATGGGATGGATGCTATGATGGGGGAGCCAGCGCTTTCAGGCAAGAGTGCCTGCCCAGGAAGGAGTTGTAGGGGGCTTAGGAGAGTTGTTAGATATGTCAAGGGTAGTGCTCACAGTTGTGGGTACTGAGTTGTTGACAGAAGTTGTATTGATCTCTTCTACCAACAGACATGCAAACCGGTTAGCACTAGGCAATGGGGGCATACTTTTCACCTGTTGTGTCCCTAAAAATCCTTCTGCTGCTTGTCCAACTCTTGTAGCCAGTGGCTATGGATTAGAACAGTCTTGCATTATTATGCAGTAGCTGAATCAGACCGCAATATTGGATTTGACTAGCTAAGTAGTGACAATACAAGATGTTGTCTTACATAAACAGTAACTAGCTATCATGCGTTGTTGACACATGAGTTCAGTCTATATATGGTAACAATCTGTTACATACCCCCCTTTGAGCCCAAATACTTGGTCTAAAGTAGAGCTAGTACAGTGCTCATAGGGAGCATGGGAAATAAAACAATATAAACAAATGGGCAGCCTTCATGGCTGTCTAGTTGGAAGGTACTAAAGTGCTGAGCTAAAGAATGTGAGTTCAGCAACTGTGGCAAGGGTCATGATGGATGGATCACTGCCAGCGGTGGTACAAAGTTGATGTGTCATAAAGACCAGCCTCACATTCAAAAGCACTCAGTTACGCTCTGAAGCGCATAGGTGTATGGTGTGCAATGCACACCGGTAACAGTGCAATCAAGGAAGTAAAATAAAACAAAGACAAGAAATAAAATGTATTCTGACACGAAAGGTGTCAGTATACCAAACCAAGTGGATCACTCATATTTACCTAGTTGGTAAAGAAGGGAGCTACCCCTGAGTATCTGATGGTCCAGCTATCTCTCCCAGCTTGATAGTTGTCATCACTTTGCCCGATGCAATGTTAGTCACAGGAGTAAGGGACTTGGATTCCTGAGGTGGGGGAGTCGAAGGACCCTCTGTGGGTGGATCTGCCATATCAATCTCAGTTATTGCAATGTTAGTCACAAGAGGTGATGTTGCTAGTGTACCATGCGCAGCAGTGCGTTTCCAAAGAGGACCCACATTCAGGTCCATTCCAATGTAGTAATAGAGGCCAATAGCCTCTGAAGATCCAATTGAGATGCGCTCCTCCTCATGCTTGAACATCAACTTATAGTGGTCCTCCTTGGACATTTCTTGCCATTCATTCTATTGGGGAATGGCTGGTGGGGTTCCATACAGGGCTAGGCACTGCAAGCACTCATTGTTGACCTCTCTGAAGATGTCTAAGGACATTGTAGGCTGATAGAATTGTTGTTCCAGGTAGAGTACACCATAGGTATAGGTGTGGTCCACCCAGGACAATGGAATCCAGTTGTGAAGTAGGACATGTAGAGCGTCATTGTTGGAAAAGTTGTGTACCAGATTGTCAGGTACATGAACTTGTCAGATAGTAACTTTGTCCCCAGACTGGGGAACGAAAGGGGCCTTGGGAAATGCGTTGTTATACAAGGAGATGGCCTCACAATACAATCCTGGACGCGCAAGTACTAGCGCCAGCTTAGGCACCGCTGCCTTCTGACCAGCACTGAACTCATATGTAGCCACACAATTTGCATTGGCCCCAACCAGTACAGTATTTGTTTGTGACAAATAATAGTAACAATTGCCCAGTGCTTCTCTGAAACACAAGTTAAGGCATTTCACATCATACAAACTCCAAATCTTCACTCCAAGCCCATTGAATATGTGTCTCAAATAATCTGTAATTGCGCAGTGGTATTGGTCCACAGCAGCCTTTGCAACATTTGCCTTCTTTCTGGCAATCTTCTTGTTTCTCTGAATGCGCTGGAAGTGCTGTTTGGGCATTTTGTCTTTGTCAGACCTTTGCTCCTGCTTGGAGCTCAACTGTCCATAATCGCTATCATCTGATAGCATAAGTACAACCTTCTGCTTCTCTTTGGCGGAAGCAGCGGCAGCAGTCCGCTTTTTCTCAGCAGCAGCTACAAGTCCATCATACTGCACTGGAGTGCGCAGGTCAGTAGCCAGTACAACCACAGGGAATTGTCTTAGGGGACCTGGCATGACTACCGGGTTCATGAAAATCATTTGAGCCTTGCTGGCTTGGGCAGGCATGTTGGTCAAGAAGTTAATGACTTCCATCTTTCACACATCCAACAGAGGCTTTTGTCTTCGCTGTGACTTAGAGGGCTCCGCCATCTCTGGGGCATGGTACAATGATGCCAGGGCTTGGCTGGCAGGCTGTGGAATGGGTGTTGTTGCCAGGGGAAGGCGCTGATGGTGCCAGATCTCCACTGCTGGGTCCTGCCTTGGGAATACTTGCTGGCACTGACTGCGCTTCCGGTATGGTTGCAGGCTTGTCCAGTGGAGTCTTGCTCATGACAGCATCTCGTGGCTTGAGCAATAAGCCCACAAGAGGATTGGATACGAATGTTGGCAAATCCGATGTGGATGAAGACAATGATGATGTGATTGCCAGTCACATGGGAGCAGCTTGGGGCAGTGGGTGGGGCTTGGCCACAGGCTGGGGTTGTGGGCTGTTGGCACTACCGCCCTAATGACTTCTACTAGTCGTAATGCCTGCGGTCCAGCCCTCTTAGGTTTGACCACTGATTCCTTGTGCACGAGTGCTTTGCGCTTGCTGGTGCAATCAATCTGCTCCAGCATTGACACGCGCTGCCGTTTCATGAGCTTGATCTGGTTGAGCAGCCTTTAAATGGCAACAACCGCCAGGTTGTCTTGCAAGAATGATGCCGCTTTGGGCACTGGTTGGCCTGCTGCCTCTAGTCACCATATCAGTGATTCATTCACTGATGGTTGCGCTGACAGTACATATGGCTCCTGTGGCATTGCAGGCCAAGTGGCTGATGATGGCAATGGTGGTTGCACTGTTGCGTGCGTATACAAATAGGGTGGCGCAGAAGCCACATTTGGTCCCTGATAGTGGTGCTTGTAGCGCCCATCGTTGTCTACCTCTATATGCTGTGGATGGAGCAGTGTCTGGTATGGCAGCGGCTCCTTGTGGCCTGGATAGGCCACGCCTGCATAGTATGCTTGAGGTTCGTATGCCTGGTAAGGCAGTTGAGCCGATTGATGTGAGTAAGAGCTTTGGTGAAAGTTTTGTCTTATTTGACCCAGTCTGGGTCTCTCCTCTTTTCTCCAGAGCTCTAAAAGCTCCAACCAGGACAAGAAAGGCTCAGATAGGCCATTTTACACTACTATACTGACACGCACTAGATGTGTCTCTCTGCAGGCAAGAAGAAGAAAAAAAATCTTCATAAGCCCACACATGGTATAAACAACCACAAATACCTGGTCACTTGATTGGGCTCAATGATGCGCATTTGCAACGCGCCTTGCTAGCTGCCTGGGGTGCTTCACGCCCTGCAATTCCAAGTACCTATCCAAAGCTGCAAGATCCTTGCAGTTTGCTAAGCTCTCCCAGATGGTGTCACCCAGGCTCCACCATACTTCAAACTCAAGGTCACTCTGTCCAGACCATTGATGACCCACAATGTCATCCATGAACTATTCCTGGTTCTCCTCCATGCCAAAGTCATCAGGCTCAGAAGTCACACAATTTGAGAACTGCGCATTACTACTAGCCTGGTAGGGTTGCAATAGCAACACATGAAACTTGGGTACAATTCTCTGTGCCTGCAGCGTGCCAAGAAGTTCAAGCACATAGTTTAATGTGCTTGGCTCAGCCTTGAGGACCTTATAGGGTCCTATCCATTTGGGACACAACTTACTTGCCCGTCTCTTGGGCAACCTCAAGTTCTTGGTTGATAGGTACACCAAACCGCCTTTATTAATAGCCAGCTCATCTTGCCAGCAGTTATTAGCCTGACACATCTGAAAGATGCATGCCTTGATGATTGTGTTGTGCGCATCCACCAAATTCCTAAGTGCTGTATGTGCAAAGTCCTTGATCTCCTTGTGGATTACTTCATTGGTACAAAGTTCACAAATCATGGATGGCATATAGCCATTGTTCAATTCAAAGGGCATGTACCCTGTTGTCTCTGAAATACTCGCGTTGATTGCAAATTCTACCAGTGGAATCCTATCCACCCAGTCCTTCTGGTCAGGACAAACAAAGGCTTGAAAGATTTGCAAGACGTTTCTGTTTGCATGCTCAGTTTGACCATCCGTCTGTGGATAAAATGACGTTGACATGAGCAGTTTTGCTGCCAGTAGCTTGTGCAGCCCCTTCCACCATTTGGAAGTAAACTTTGAGTCTTGATTACTTACAATCAAGCTGGGTAAGCCATGCAGGCGCACAATTTCCTTTAAATAAATCCAGGATAACTCTGACGCTTTTGTTGTCATCATTACAGGTATCAAATGGACCATACTGGTCATACAACAGATTACTGCCCAGAGGTAGTTGAAGCTGCATGATTCTGGGAATGGACCCACAAAGTCCATACCTATCAAGTCCCACGGTTTCACTGGGATCGGAAGCAAATGCAGCTTTCCAGATGGTTTTTGGTTCGATGTTTTTAAACATTGGCAACTTTTGCAAGTCGAGCAAAAAGTGCCCATATCTTTGGCCATTTGTGGCCACCAATACCATTGATACACATAATCAAGCGTCTTCTGAGTCCCAAAGTGGCCCACCATTTGATGGGCTTGATCCAGAATTGTTGTGATTAACAACCTCACTCTTGGTATGCACAGGACCTTTGACTCTGTGACACTAGTCAACTAAACAAGGTTATGTTCAACACTGAAACATGTATGGTCTCTGGGGTGCTCCAAGATCTTGCCAAAGAGCTTATTTTGTGCATAGCCATGCTGGACAAGTGCACAAAAGGGCACATCCTCATAAGTACTAGGGTGTAGGTGTGATTCTTTTGCTCCCAATGCCTCACCTAGTGTCATGTTGTCATTTCCTGATGATGCATTTTTGTTCATGGCCTCTGTCCATTGGGAGTTAGCGCTAGGAGCTGAAGGCTACGTCTTATCCATCTTTTAGGCCTTGATAACTCAAGCTTCTCTTTGTTCTTGGAGTTGCCTGCTGCGACACAATTCTTGAGCCCTCATGGGCTCATATTTCTACAACCTGTTCCTTCATCTCATGAAACTGGTGTATGGGTAAGTCCTTGCCCTCTGGGTCAATTTATTCGTCTGCCTGAATGTTGTCCCAGGTGTCACTTTCAAAGTACTGAGATAAACAATCAGCGACTTTGTTCAGTTCACCTTTGACATACATGATGTCAAACTGATAGCGCAACATATAGTCAATCCATCAACTTTGTCATGGTGACAGATGCACTTGAGTTTTAAAGAGTGAGGGCCTTATGATCTGTAATAATATGGATCTTATACCCCATAAGCTTATCCTTCCATTTCAGGAGGGCTTCTACAATTGTGAGCATCTCCAGCTCATGCACAGCATAGTTCTGCTGTGCTGTGGTGAACTTGCATGACATAAATCCTGCCGGTCTGCAGGATTGCCATGTCTTTCCTTGGCCAAACATGACCCCCACACCCATCTTAGATGCATTGCATATAAGCCATATTGGCTTGTTCCGCCGTGGGCTGATTGGCTGGATAACCGGCATCTTTGCACAAATTTGCTTTATCATCTCAAAGCACCGCTGGTGCAGTGGTCTCCAGTGAAACGGTGACCCATTCTGGGTCATGGCCATAAGTGGCCCTGTGTATGCCATGATATCTGGTAAGAAATTACCAATGTAGTTTACAAGTCCAAGAAAGCGTTGGATGTCATTGTAGTTACATGGTGTCCGCCACTCTTGAATTCTATCAAGTTTGTTTGAATTGGGATGAATTCTCTGTGTGTTGATGAGGTGCCCTAAGCAGTCTACACTTTCTGCATAGAGTTCACACTTTTTCCACTTGAGGTACAGACTAGACTTTTGTAGTTGTTTGAATATGACTCATAGATGCTGCTCATGCTCCTCTATGGAGTCTGAGAAAATGAATATATCATCTAGATATATGTGCATAAACTTTCCAATGACATCTTGGAATATTGAGGTCATTAACTTCTGAAACATAGTTACAATCACTTATTTGCATAATATTGCTCACAAATGTCCCCATAAGAGACAAGAATAATATCTTTGGTATATTTTCTTTGCGGATGCAAACTTGTTCATACGCATCTGTGAGATTGATTTTTGACCTGTACTTGCCCTTTGCAATGTCCTCGCAAATCACTTCCTGATCTGGCAGCGGAGTAACATTCTTGATGGTGTTATTATTGCGCTGCCGCACATCTAATGCAGTCTGTAAGGTCTCATTTGTTTTGAGAATACACAGCACCGTGCTGCTTATACCGCTGAACGTGGTTTCCACCACTTTGCATTGATGTATTGATTTCTTTTCTCTTGAAGTTGGTCCTGTAGTGCTCATGGACAGCAAGAAAGATGATACTTGTACTGCTTGGTTTTGTCAATGAGATTAATCTCATGGTTTACCTCCCACTAAGGTGGAAGCTCCTCCTTTGTTCCATTGACAATATCCACAAATTCCTGTTGCCATTGCTGGCGCAATCATGGAATATCCTCGCCCTTATTCCTGCATATTGGATGCGCCTGAGCCTTTGGTTCAAATTTTTCTCAAAGTGCATGCAGGTGCGCCTCACTAGAGTCCTCTGGACTCAGTCTTAGCATAGGCTTTGACATTGTCAACCTCGTCAACAATAGCACACCCATCGCTTTCAGCAAGATCCCATCAAAGGCCAGCTCCAATGGCTCAGATATCTCGTCTGCTAGAGGTTGACAATACACCTCTCCCTGAGATTGCTGCAGCCCATACCTATAGGCCACTATTGAAGCCACAACCTCATTCCATTCAGGTGGCATTCGTGGATCAAACGCCCACTAAACCTCCAGTGGAGGCACTGGTTGGTCCTAAAAGGACCTCATAGCACTTCTTTGCTCATGTCTTCCATACCTAGCACAAAATTTTCCTGTTTCACCTTGGACTCCGCCAACCACCTATCAGGGCGGTCATTTTTCCTCAGTTGAGCCTTGTCAGGCTTCTCTCTAGCCTTGCCTGGCTGTTCCTTCTTCTCCAGAGTTTCTTGAAACTCTCTTTCTATCATCAGGATTGCCAGCAAGTCTACCGGCAAGCTGGCCACCTGAGCTACTTTGTCCTCAACCTCCTCTATCATCGCAATATTATGACCATTTAGTCAGTCATGCCCATCATGACGCTTCTCCGTTGTTCTGTACCATTGCAGGCGGCCATCCATGTCCTTAAGGACCACCTTCTCTGCCTTGACCGCCACACCATTCATGATGACCACATCATTCACAAAGTCCAAGGCGACCTTGTTCCTATGCATGAACGGCATACCAATAATCATATTGTAACAATCAAAATTTGCTATATCAACGTATTCCTTTGTAGATGTCCCCTAATCTTAATCCTGACTTCCATGCTAAACTGTACCATGGTGTGGCTACCCACAGTTCCCAACTACAGCATCAATGGCTCCACTAGTTCATGAACACAAGTGGCACTAACGTGCACAAACTGGGGCGTAATACCCATTGTGGTACTTAGTGTCCATGCAGGATGTCCATTGACATCAATGTACGTGACCAAGCACTTCTTCTCCTCTAGAGTATACCTTGGTCGCTGCAGCTTTTCAGCTGCTTTCTGCAGTGTCACGCGTCTCATGCAGACATGTCTATCCTCCAGGTACTCTGTCAGAGCAAACAAATGCTCCTCATCATTGTCCCTAGCATAGTAATCATTATCATATATGTCAACCACAATGTATTCATCTTCTTCTTCCTGGACGCTCTCCACATCATCTGCCATGAGCAGTTGTTCTGCTCATGAAGCTCCTCCTTGTTTCCCACAGGAGCTTTCATGTCCTCACCAACATCACTGGCAACATCACTTGGTTTTCTTGCAGTGTGCGCTGCTCATACTTGCACTTTTGGCGCCAAGCAGTCCTTTGCAAAGTGGCCAGTCCTTACAATTATAGCATTGTGGTGTGTCACCACCCACTCTATTTGCCTTATCTGCTCCCCCAGGAGCAGGCTTGGTTCCCACCACTTGCAGTGGACCATTGTGGGTTGCCCTAGGCACAATAGGTGGGGGTCCTGCCACTTGCCTGACCTCTCTGGTCACTGGTCAGTGACCAACTGGCATAGTTACAAGTCAGAGACCTGAAGGTACAACTCCACGCACAACAAATCGCAGATTGCAATTCTTCTCCATTTTGGACCTCTTGGCCAGGAAAGTCCCAGTCTTCACAGGTTGGCAATTTGCCATGCAACAAGAACTGCACTGGTTGTGGTGATTAGCAGTCTTCATAGACTGCTCATAGTGTATTGCATATGCTAGAAACTTGGTCATGGCATTGACCTCCGGAGACAAATTATCATCACGTATAAGCGTGCGACACATCTCAGCTGGTATTCCATCAAGGAATGTCTCCCTAATAGTGTATTTAGATAGACGGCCATATTCTGTGCGCGACCTACCAGGTCATCATAGAAAGTCTGGACGCCAGTCTTAGCTTTGTATACCGCAGTCTGGAAGGCCTCACGAGCCTCTTGCATAGTTGCGGCATTAACAAACCTATTGTACAGTCCAATTAGGACATCCTTGAACATCCAGTCCTGCTTGTCATGATTGATGTGCAGGACATGTCTGCAGAACCAGTTCCATGCTCCCCATTGATGAATTTGTGCAATACAAATATCTGCTCCTGGTCCATGTCGTCTCCTCTGTAGCAGCAAGCTGCCAAGTGGTAGCAGACATCCATAGTCCAGTCCTTTAACTGGAAGAACTTATGCCCCCCGGTGATGATACCCAAAAGTTGCTAAGCACTGTCCTGGTAGATGGTAAACTTAGCACCTCAGGAATGAGTAGCATCGGGCAGTTGCTAGTATTTGAGAGAGTCCTGGGCAGGGTCCCAGAAGCCTAGTCTTTTTAGTGGGATTTGAACTTAGAAGAATAAACTGGTTGCTTAGCGATCTAAGCCGAAAGCCTGCAAGTGTCAGGGGACTCCTCATTTCTCCCTTCTTTCACTCCTTATTCCTTCATTCTTCCTCTATTTATTTCCTTATTTCTGCTGTCACTCTTTTACTTTACTGCTTCTATTCTTTCAACACTATCTATTAGTACTATTTTCAGCCCTTGAGGTGCTCTGGTTCTTTAGTTATCATTCAAACAAGTGTAGCCAATGCTTCCAGAGGCTTAGTCATCTCAAGGCTAGCCTCCAAATTACTAAGCAAGTCACATGAGACATGTGCATGACCTCTGGCAATGGCAATTTCCGAGTTTTTGATTATTTTCAGAGATTTTCCTTTTTTAGATTATAAATTTTTTTGTGGCTTTTGTCATGCTATACAGTTACTTCCCACGCTTCTGGAGCCTTGGAAGCATCACTCCTGGCATAGGGAATCCCCAGACTTGTTCTCTTTGGATTTCTCTCTGCCAAGTGAGTAGTTATGGTTGTATTACCTATATATACTTTGGATTTTCCTCTGCCAGCTGTGTGAGTGAGCCATAGCCTCCAGAGGTCGCCCTTGCAGCAAGGCGCTAGGGTGCTAAAAGTCGGCAAGGACTTTAGCAACGTAAACGTTGGCAACAATGTGCCCATATGGCACCGTAAGACAAAAGTCAGTAGACTAAGTTGGCAAGGTGAAGTTGGCAAGACTGTATCACTTAGCAACTCTGAGGACTTAAAATGCGCTGAAATGAGATCTGAACTGTGGGGCGTACGATTTGATGCTGGCTAAGACAAAATATGTACAGTATTTATAGGTGCTAAGTTGCCATGGTAATTAAAATAAAAAGTCGCTAATTAATCAATCAAGAAAAATGGAGACAAGTATGATGGAACGTGAAAGTTGCTAAGCAACGGCATCTGTTAAGTTGGCAAGCGTTAACTCAACATTCCAGCAGTGAAAGAGGCCAAATGCATGGGGACTGTTGCTAAGGCCTGAAACCATCAAGGGGGCCTGTCTCGCATAAGTTGCTAGGCATCGGATAAGCTATAAGCGTCGCTAATATCTGAAATCATCAAGGGGCCTGTCTTGCGTGAGTTGCTAAGCATTGCTAAAGTGATCTGACATCGAATCTTTGAGAAGCACTAGGTTTTGATAGGCATTGTTAAAGGCCCTGGCATTGGTTATCACTGATTGGAGACCTGAAAGGGGGCCAGGCTAAAGCCCCATGGTTGCCAAGTCTTGTGATTGCCATGTGACCAGTAAATTGTCATCTGACCGCCAAGTCAGGTGGTTGCTAAGTCCCGTGATCCTGCGCGTTGCGTCCTGTAGCCTGAGTTCAATCCTTGCTAGCTGCAAAATATAAGTTGCTAAAAATAGCACTGTTGCGCTATCATTTTCCCCCAACTGAAAAATTGACTGTCCTCAATCAACCTTGATATCACGTGTTGTTATGAGGTCCATGCACATAACCACCTGTTCAAAAGGTCTGGCGACCGTGATTGGAACTCCATCAAAATCCCCTGTGAGCAGCCAATTTCGATTCCCACCCCTTCCAACCTTAACTTTTACAAATGTCTTCTGTGATTGCTGCCACCAATGCTAGCGCTTGTGTGCTAATGTTTATTATCAAGGCTTCCATGTTCTTAGCATGCCACCTTGGCAAAGGTGCTAGCGCCTTTCAGGACTTGGTTGTGGAGATGCTGAGGCTGCTAGAGAGGTGGGAGTTGCACAGGTCGTCTGGGGTGACATGACAAGGAGGCGCTATGGGCTTGGTGCGTTGCTCAGGCAGCCAAGCACACAGTGTAAGGGCAACCTCCGGAGGTTGCAGCTAAGTCACACAACTGGCAGAGGGAAATCCGAAGTGTATTAGAGACAGTAAATATTACAGGGAAGTAACTAATCACCTGGCAGAGGAAAATCCAAAGAGAACAAGTCTAAGGATTCCTCTGCCACGGCATGGCGCATCAGTACGGGGGCGGGGGCATGAGAACGACTGTACAACATCTCGGAGAAGTCCGACGACTGCAAGGGAGCATCCTGGAGACCTCCGGGATGGCCAGAAAAGGAAATGGCCGGAAAAGGAAGTCCCCTGACATCACCCCCCCCTTAGAGTGCGGCGTCTCGATGCACCGAGTAGAACAAGTTGCAGACCACGCGGTCCACCGGGGAGACGGGGTAGATGCCTCGGATTGTGTGGGGAGCCTCGGGGTGACTACGGTGGAAGTCCTTCACCAGAGCGGGCGCGTGGACGTTTTTGGCAGGTTTCCAGGAGATGTCTTCAATACCGTAGCCTTTCCACTTGACCTTGTATTGCAGCTTGTGCCGGAATAGACTGGTGTAGGAGCCGATGTAGTGGGACATCTGGGGCCACCAGTAGTTCCACGAGACCAGCTCCAGCGTCTTCCACCTACCAGGGTGCCCCGTGACACGGGAGTCGTGGTGCTGCTCAACAATGCGCCGGCGGAGCTCCGGGTTGTTGGGCACATATATCTGCCCGTGGAAGGTGAGGAGGCCGTCCTGCAGGCCCCACTCATCCGTGTGTACCGACTTTGTACTGGAGGGGCGCCCCAGATGTAGCGCTAGCGCGGCCTTGGCAACCGAGTCTTCCTGTAGACCTTCCTGGTTTCCCCGACATATGTCCCGGAGAATGTTGACCTCGTCTCCCTGTACAGCTACCCCTTCCAAGGCACAAATGGCAAACAGCTCCGGGCAGAGGAGGGTGATGTTATCGTTATCTCCTGCACCGGAGCCGTGGTCCACGCGCCTGGAGAGGGCGTCGGGCTTCCCCATGCTCCGGCCTGGCCTGTGGTGCAGCATGAAGTCGAAGTTGGCAAGGTACAAAGACCACCGGGCCTGGCGACGGTTCAGCTTCTTGGCCATCTGGAAGTGTTCCAGGTTCTTGTAGTCAGTCCAGATTTCAAACTTGTGGCAGGCCCCCTCGAGGAAGTGGCGCCACTCCTCCAGCGACCAGATGATTGCGAGCATCTCCTTGTCGTGGATCTCGTAATTTTGTTCCACGGCGTTGAGGCTCTTGGAGTAGAAGGCAATGGGGTGCCACTTACCATCCTCCGGAGACTGCTGGGATAGGACTGCACCGGTTGCAAAGTTGGAACTGTCAGCCTCGACACGGAAGAGTCGGTCGTCATCCAGGAAGAGCAGAACTGGCTTAGACGTGACGGCAGACTTGAGGGCGTTGAAGGCCTGCTGCTCTGCATTGCCCCAGGTCCAAGGGACATCCTTCCTGGTGAGGTCAAAGAGGGGACGCGCGTGGTAGGAGAAGTCCTGGATGAAGCGCCGGTAGAAGTTGGTGAACCCCAGGAAGGCTTGTACTTCCTTCTTGCTCCGGGGCTCCGGCCACTGCAGCACGCCAGCCACCTTCACCAGGTCCATCTCCACCATGCCGTGGGAGATGATAAGTCCGAGATACTCAACGCGCGTCTGCTTGAACTCGCACTTCTCTGGCTTGAGGTACAACTGGTGCTGGTGGAGACGGTCCAGGACAATCCGTGTGATCCGACAATGCTCTTCTAGCGTCTTGGTATAGATGAGGATGTCGTCGAGATACACACAGACCACTCCGTCCGCGATCAGGTCCCGGAAAATGTTGTTCATCATGGTCTGGAAGGTGGCGGGGCTGTTGGTGAGTCCGAAGAACATCACTAGAGGTTCGAACAGCCCGTGGTTGGTCCGAAATGCGGCCTTCTACTCATCTCCCTCCTGGATGCGCACGTTGTTGTAGCCCCACCGGACGTCCAACTTTGTGAAGTAGCGCGCACCCCGGAGGTTGTTGATCAGTTCTGAGATGAGAGGGAGTGGGTAGCAGTTCTTGACAGTCATCGCGTTGAGTACCCGATAGTCTTGGACCAATCAGAGGGAGCCATCCTTCTTCTTGATGAAAAACACCGGAGAGGCCATCGGAGACTTTGAGGGGCGGATTCGTCCTGACTCCAGATTCTCCCGGAGGAATGCGTCAAGCTCATCCTGCTCCTTGGGTGCAAGCGGGTAAACCTTGCAGTTGGCTGGCTTTGAGTCCGGCAGGAGCTCAATGGCGTGATCCCACTGCTTGCGCTCCGGGAGGGAGTTGAACGAGGCCTTAGAGAAAACATCCTTGAAGTCGTGCAAATGGTCGGGGACCGCATCCCAGAACGTCCGGGCCTGGGCGTTGGCTGCAAAGGCCTGGGCCAGTTGTTGAGAAGTGGTTTGGCTGGCCTGGATCTCCTCCGCCGCTGGCGGGGGTCGTAGCGTGGTGGTGTAGATGCAGTCTCCTACCTTGATGGCTTTGTCCAGAAGCTCTGGGTCCTGCGCGGGTAGGAACTCTCCTTCACGTCCCTCCTCCTGGCTAGAGTTTCCCCCGCTGGGCCTGTCGTCCTCGTAGAGGGCCTCCCTACAAGGGAACGCCAGAGGCGGGGGATCCAGCAGGTTGAGATCAGCAAAGGGGA
>QLOM01005996.1:0-10716 GCA_003313785.1 Termitomyces sp. MG148
TTATTAGCGTGCTATAGGGGGTGACTGATAGTCAGCGAAGAATCTTTCGAGGATAACCACCTGATTGCTCTAGGTCGACCGTCTGAGCGTGCAACGGAAGTAGCTGTCGGTAGGACGGAAACCTTTTGGCGGAAACCTCTAGCGGTTTATTGGAATGTTATGTTTTCTCGGTAGACGACGGATCGGTAGAAGCGTGGTAAGAGAGAGGACGCTGTCGGAATCGGTGACAGAAACGCTGTAGGATACGCAGGACGCAACAGACTAGTTTGGAATGTCTTTTGAACTCTGTATCGTGGACGCTGGACTATGTCTTGAGGTGAAAGAGATGATTTATTCCGAACATATTGTACAGTTTTATAGTATCCTGTCCGACTAAGGTACCTCCGTTGTCTCTTAGCGGATCCTGCTTTCCTTCTCCGTTATCCGCTTTCCGTCCCCATTCTTCCGTCATTCCATTCCTCTGTTCCTTTCTGGGGTTCCGCAGTGGGTACCGCCGGGTTTGTTCCGTACCGTTTTTCGGTCCGTTCCCAACCTATCCCGTCTTTGGGTCCTGTCGGTCTCGCTGAAGGGCGGCGGCCTCATTTGGGATACTTTTGCTCTTTCCGCCCTCAGTGCCGGGCTGTTCCTATCACCGACCGCCGGAAGCACTTGGCCAACCAACTTGGCCCTGCCTTTGGAGACAGCAACACCCGCCACTTACTTTTGTCTCAGGGACCCAGAGCAGCACCAACTATCCTCCGCTTCCCCTGCAGAGGATCCACCTTTCCTACCAGCAGACTTGACTCCTCCTCACTACTGTCCTCCATATCAGGTTTTGCTGACCCAGGAGCTCAGCAAGTCTGAGCAAGGCCTTATGAAGTGGACTCAGATGAGTACAGACACAAACAGGGCCTATCAAGAATTAGAGGAGTATGTTGGAGCATAGGAAGTGCACCAGGGCCAGAGGAAACTGGGCAGAATGCGCTGGGATGTACAGTAGGAGGCGCAAGCGGGAAGCAAGCGCCAGGGCAAAGTAGACTAAATGGGAGAGGTCTGGAACAGTCAGTAAATATATGGACGTGCCGGCAGTTGTTTTGCAGCATGGGGGATGCAAGGAGGGTTTGCATGGTTAGAGTTTTAAGGTTAGACAAGTGCGGAGCCAAGCTGTAGTGGGGCAGAGCTGTGTGGAGCCAATTAAGTGGAGGATTGGAAAGTCAAGAGATAGAAAAATGAAAGGAGATGGAGCGGAAAAGAGAAGGCAGGAAACAGATAGATTGAAGAAAGAAGTAGAAGACAGAATATGAGAGTTCGAGAAGGCAATACAATAGAGACAAGTACAAGGCAATGAAATAGAACAAGTAAGTACAAGGCTGAATAGACAAGACCGGAGACAAGGCAAAGGATACCAGGAATACTTAGGCAATATCAAGACTACTGTATGTGGTACTACGGTGGTGCTTATATACTATGGTATGCTAAGGTCTGGGGTCCCAGTACTGGGTCCAAGGATAGACTCCGGGGTTTTAGTGGTGGCCCAGGAAACATAGGAGTAGACAAAGAAGGCTTGTGAGTGTTAGTTTGGAGTGCAGCAGTGGCATTGTTGCTTTGAGAGTCATGGCATTGGTGCATGCGCAACTGGTGGGAGCACATGCAAAGCGTGATGCAGTATATGATGCGCAGGATGCTAGGCTGATCTGGAGTGATGCATGATGCGGTGAATGATGGGCATGATGGGAGGAATAATGCAGGTGAAGTTGTCTGTTATGCCAGTGATGTCTGAGGAGCCATCGGAGAATGTTGGTGATGTCCCAGGGGGGCCTGGAGTCATCAGTGATGTCCAGGGAAACACTGAGGATTGCTGCAGTGTGACATGATGGCCATGTTGGTGGTCTGGCTGGTTTTATTCTGAGGTTGGGTAGTCATGGGAGTGGTTGCTGGGAAATGAGTTGAGGGTCCCAGGACCAGGGCTCAGGCCTGGGGTAAGTCAGGCAGGTTGTGACACTCCACTCCAGAGCCTGGAGACCTGCTCCATGCCTGATGTGGTTGTGATAGCCTCACCTTCGCTCCTCCTGCCTCTGCCAGCCTCACTCTTGCCCCGCTCGCCATTGTAAACTCCAGGGCCATCTGCTCCGCCACCTACTCCAACTTCCAACCCTCCTCCCTTGCCATGCATGTTGCTCACTACAACTACAAAACCAAACACCTCTCATGCCAGAACTGACATGCGTTACAGAAAGACCAGCAAAAATTGAGAAGTATTTTCTTCTTTGCTGTTTTTCTTACTTCCGCATGAGCTTCTTGATGACCATCAAACTTTGAATTCAACTCCCACAATGAAGCTGCACCGCCACAATTGACTAACGTCTTAAGGGTCTCAATGCTAAGGGGGGGTAATGTCATGACCTGCCTGACTTACTTCTGGGCCTGAGCCTCGGTCCCGGAACCCTCAACACATTTTCCAGCAACCACTCCCATGACCACCCAACTCTGGGATAAGACCAGCCAGACCAACAACACAGCCATCATGTTACATTGCAGCAATCCCCAGCGCTTTTCCAGACATCACCAATGACCCCAGGCCCCCCCGGGATATTACTGACATTCTCCAATGGCTTCCGGACATCACCAGCACAACAGGCAACCTCACCCGCATCATTCCTCCCATCACGCCCATTATTCACTGCATCATGCATCATCACACATCATCTGACACATCATGCATCACTCCAGATCAACCTGGCATCCCACACATCATTTGCCGCATCACGCCTTGCACACGCTCCCGCCAGTTGCGCAGCACCAATGCCATGACTCCCAAAGCAACGACGCCACTGTCGCACCTCAAACCAACACCCATAGGCCTCCTTTGTCTACTCCTATATCCACCGGACCACCACTAAAACTCTGGAGTTCATCCTCAGACCCGGTACTGGGACTCCTGGACCTTAGCATACCATAGTATATAAGCACCACCGTAGCACCTCGTACTGTTGTCTTGATATTGCCTAAGTATTTCCGGTATCCTTTGCCTTGTCTCTGGTTTTGTCTCGTCAGCCTTGTACTTGCCATATCTCATTGTCTTGTACTTATCTCTATCACATCATCTTGTACTCATCTCTAAATCTCTTGTATCTTGTCTTCTATACTTCTCTCTTCAATCTACCTGTTTTCTGCTTTTTCTTTTCTGCTTCGCTTCTTTTCATCTCTCTATCTTGGCCTCCCAGTTCTCGGTCTTCAATTTAATTGGCTCCACGTGGCCCCACCTCACTAAGGCTTGGCTCTGCACTTGTCTAACATTAAAACCCTAACCATGCAAACCTTCTTTGCGTCCCCCATGCCACGAAACAATGGCCGGCACGTCCATACATTCACTGACCATCCCAAACCTCTCTTATTTGGTCTATTTTGCCCCAGTGCTTGCTTCTTGCTTGCGCCTCCTACCTATACATCCCGGCGCATCCCACTTAGCTCTCCCTCAATTCTGGCACAGTCCCTGTGCTCCAATGTACTCCTTTGACTCTTGGTAGGCCCTATTTGTGTTCGTACTTGTCTGAGTCCGCTTTGTAAGGCCTCACAACTTGCTGAGCCCCTAGGTCAACAGAACCTGACATACACCCTTGTTGTCTTATTTCTTGCATCCCTCATTTGCTCCAGGGCAGCTGGATGTAGTGCCGGCGTCTGCCCAGGTTATGAAGGAGGAAGTAACTCCAGAGCAGTTCGCAGCAGCTCAGACTTGTCCCCCCCTACTCTGACATGGTGTCAGGCTAATGGCCTGGTGAGTGGCATCCTTTGTTCATTGGGGCTTGTGGGCTGAATTCCTTAGTGTTACCATTGCAAGCACCGGGATGTGCCCTGCCTGTTTACTGGTCCAGAGGAGGGTACCTGGCACAATTCTTTGATGTGCAAGGCCTGCCATTCCAACCATGAACGGTGCTCAATGATGCAGCTGTGGCAAGCATGGTGTATGGTCTAGGAGCAGGAGTGGAATCTGGCCTGGGTCTTGGTGCATCTTGGAGCCCTGCCTTGTGTCTGTGTGCTGGAGTCATCAGAGGGGGAGAGGAGGGTGGGGGGGGTGAGGCCTGTAGCGGGTCTAGAGTCCCCTTGTCATGACAAAGAAAAACATTGGGCTTCTCTGGGGCATGTGCCACAACCAGCCTCTAAGCGCATCAGAAGTTTGCCAGAGGCAGGACTCTTGCACGTTTTTTCTCCGAGGTTGGTGCAACCCCTCAAGACTTTTTTGTCAAATGTCACGTGTCTACAAGGAATCCAGGATGCGCATGCAGAGTTGCGATGGAAGTTGGAGGAGGTGCATTGACAGGCAGTGGTGCGGGAGGAAGTGGTGGAGGAGCAGGTCCGAGCCTTGCAGGAGGAGGTGTAGCAGGCTAGGGCAGAGCGGAATGAGGCTGTGCAGGGGCAGCAGGAGTCTGAGAGATTGCATGAGAAGGCCCTCCAGCAGTGGCAGGTGTTCAAGAATAAGGTCAAAGAGTTGTGGGGCCGGCTTCCATTAGCAGAGGAGGTCCAGGAGTTGGCCCAATGACTGCAGGCTTTGCAGAGGGAGGGGCACACCGTTGGGAGTGGTTGATGCAGGAGTTGGCGGTGATAAGACTCTGGCAGGGCTCAGCGCACCAGTGCTATCTTTAGCAACTTATGTTTTGCAGCTAGCAGAGATCAAACTCAGGCTACAGGGCACAACGCGCAGGATCATGGGACTTAGCAACCACCTAACTTAGCAATCACCTGCTACTCACCTGACTCCAGCTTGGCCCCCTTCAAGTCCCCAATCAGTGATAACCAACGCCAGAGCCTTTAGCAATGCCTATCAAAATCCAGTGCTTCTCAAAGATCCAATGACAGATCACTTTAGCAACGCTTAGCGACTTATGCAAGACAGGTCCATGTGATGGTTTTAGGTATTAGCAACGCTTACAGTTGATCCAACGCTTAGCAACATATGCAAGACAGGCCCTCTTGATGGTTTCAGGCCTTAGCAACAGTCCCCATGCATTTGGCCTCTTTCACTGCTAGAATGTTAAATTAAAGCTTGCCAACTTGACAGACGCCGTTGCTTAGCAACTTTCATGTTCCATTGTACTTGTCTCCATTTTTTGTGATTGATTAATTAGCAACTTTTTAGTTTAATTACCACGGTGGCCTAGCACCTATAAATACTGTACATATCCTGTCTTAGCCATCATTGAATCGTACGCCCAACAGTTCAGATCATATTTCAGTGTATTCTAAGTCCTCAGAGTCGCTAAGTGAATCAGTCTTGCCAACTTCACTTCGCCAGCTTCAACTACCAACTTTCGTATTATGGTGCCATACGGGCACATTGTTGCCAACGTTTACGTTGCTAGTGTCCTTGCTGACTTCTAGCACCCTAGCGCCTTGCAGGCTTTCGGCTTAGATCGCTAAGCAAACTCTTAATTTCTCTAAGTCCAACCACACTAAAAAGACTAGGCTTCTGGGACCCTGCCTGGGACTCTTTCAAATACTAGCGACCGCCCAATGCTACTCATTTGTGAGGCGCTAAGTTTACCATCTACCAGGACAGTGCTTAGCAACTTTCGGGCGTCATCAGCGGTGACACAAGTGTTGCTCCTTTGTATGTACTTTTATATTCTTGATCTTTCCTCTAGCTGATCTTAGTTCCTAAGACGGGCCCAGGAGCATTGCTTGTTCCTGGATGGGGCTACATTGGTGGCGGCGTTGATGCAGGAGAGGCTAGGCAGGGCTGGGCAGGAGGGCCTGCCAGAGATTTGACTTGGAGTGGGGCAGCTGATGAGGCTACTGGCTGCGCACCACCAAAGGAACATGTTGGAATCGGGGTCATGGGTGGAGATAGCGAGAGATGTGAGGGAGGTGTTGCTGAGCGTGGAGGTCATGGCGGGGCTGGCAGGGAAGATGGAAGTGTTGCAGGTTGCAGGTTGCAGAGGGGCAGGAGTAGGGGAGATCTTGTACTTGCCCCGCTGCGCCCCATTGTAGATAATCTTGTTCCTCTTTTGTTGTCCAATGCATATATAATTTGTGTCTTCCTCTGCATGAATGTGAGTGAGGGAAGTGGAGGAGAGAGTAGGAATGGGAATGCATAAACTGGGTAGGAGTTGAATCCCTCATGAATTCAGAGGTGAGGGTTAAGCCCACTAATGCCATCTGTGGGTTCCTAGTCCCAGGAGTCTCAGGGCTTGCTGGAGTGTTGACAGTGGAACTCCCAGAGTACGTTGGGGGCTCCTTCCAAGTTTTGTTGGGGTTTCCAGGTGTTGTCTTTGGAGCCATATCCCTTCCATCAAACTAGGTAGTAGATGTGGCCTCGTAATTTTTTGAAGTCAAGGATGTCATCTACTTTGTAGTGGTGCTCG
The DNA here is from genome assembly GCA_003313785.1 of Termitomyces sp. MG148. Taxonomy (NCBI): domain Eukaryota; kingdom Fungi; phylum Basidiomycota; class Agaricomycetes; order Agaricales; family Lyophyllaceae; genus Termitomyces; species Termitomyces sp. MG148. The sequence goes on from QLOM01005996.1 coordinate 6,339, forward strand.
TCCTTGACTTTGAGGGGTGGAGGTTGGTCTGGATGTTGTCCAGGAAATGGGTTGAGGGTGTGCTTTTCAAGGAGTCAAATGTGGAACATGGGAGGGAGGCTCTTCATGTCCAGAGGAAGGTTAAGTTTGTAGGCATAGGTCAAGATCTTCTGGAGGATTTTGAAGGGGCCAAATCATTTGTGATCCAGCTTCAGGGAGGGTTGTCAAGTGCATAGGTTGTGCTAGTGCCAAACTATGGTGCCAGGGGTCCAGTCAGGGGTGTTTTCTTGTTTAGAGTTAGCATGCATCAATCATGGAGCATGTGTAAAAGGCAACAGGTCAAAGGTCCTGGGTGTTGGGGTCTATCTGCAAGATGATTCCAGCAATAGCGTAGTTGGAGGCATTGCATTCGGGTACAATGGAGAGTTCTGGGTTGAAATGTTAGAGCACTGGGGCAGTCGTGAAGGCTTCCTTGAGGAGTTGGAAGACACTCTGGTACTTACTGTCCCAGGTCCAAGGAGTGTCCTTTTGGGTGAGTTGGTTCAGGGGTTTTGTGATCCCGGAGTAGTTGCCTATGAATCTCCAATAGAAGTTAGCAAAACCCAGGAAAGACTGTACTTCTTTGACGTTCTGGGAAGTGGGCCAGTTTAGGATAGCATTGACCTTGCCAGAGTCCATACAAACTCTGTCTGGGGTTACTATAATGCCAAGGTACTCAACTTTGGTAGTGTGGAAAGAGCATTTTTGGGGTTTGGCATAGAGGTGGTGTTCCTGGAGGCGAGTGAGGACATGGCAGACATGGTTCCGGTGTTCTTCCAGTGAGTTTGAGTAAACAAGGATGTTGTCTAGGTATACAATGACAAACACGTTATTCATGAAGTATTGGAACGTAGCGAGGGAGTTAGTCATCCCAAAAGGCATAACCAAGTATTCAAAGAGACCATACCAAGTCCGGAATGCCGCTTTCCACTCATGTCCTAGGGCTATATAAACATTGTTGTAGCCAGAATGTAAGTTGATTTTAGTATAGATCTTGGTACTCTGGAGTTGGTCAACAAGGTCTCCAATGAGGGGCAGAAGGTACCAATTCTTCTTTGTAATATTGTTGAGTCTCCAATAGTCAATGCAGAGGCAGAGAAAGCCATCCTTCTTCTTGACAAACAGGACCAAGGCCCTGGCAGCAGAGATAGAGGGGCAAATAAGACCTTTGCTAAGCATTTTGTCAAGGTGATCCTTGAGGGCTTGGAGTTCAACCTCTGACATGTTGTAGACTCATCTAAAGGGGGGTGAGGTGCCTTCTTTGAGATCAATTTTGTGGTCGTAAGATGAGTAGTGTCAGATTCCGCTGACCTGAGGGCTCAGCAATTTTGGGTGAGGCCTTACCAGGCGTACTCGGACAGCTACGGACACGCCGGGACCTAGAGAGGGGCAGAGGAAGGCGCTGGGACAAGGTGATGTGTGCCAGGAGTGTAGGGAGATCAGACGAAGTGTTCCAGGGTTGGCGTGAGCAAGGGGCGAGCGCCGGACGAGAAGGTTCTATTGGAGGAAGTTCGGGTTAGATGGCGCAATGGGTGGCATGCCGGCGGCGGACTATCCGGGGAAATCAAGGGACTGATAGGCGAATAGGCAGTTTAGAGTTTGACAGGTGTGGAACCAAACTCAGGGGAGTGGAGAATGTGGGCCGGATAAGATAAGAGATCGGGATGTGGGAGGAGAAGGGAAGGAGAAACTTGAGGCAAAGACAGAGAACAATAGAAAGAGACGGATGAGCAAAGGAGATGGAATTGAGAGAGTAAATAGAGACAAGGACAAGTACGAGACGAGAGAGTAGAGACAAATACGGACTATAGGAATAGAGACGAGTACGAGACTACAGAGCAGAGACGAGTATGAGGCGAAGTTACGAGGCCGGAGCGATGCAAGAGGAAACCGGGGAGTATGGGCAATATCAAGACTACCGTACTTAGTGCTACGGGGGGGCTTATATACTGACTACATACTGACTACATGACGAGGCAGGTCCAGGGTCCCAGTTCCGGGTCTGGGGGCTGCTCCGGGGCTCTGGTGGTGTCCCGGGGCACCTAGGAAGACAAAGGGAAACCGCGGGTGTCAAATGGAAGTGGTGCCGTTGCTTTGGGAGTCGCAGTGGCACCACATGAGGGAGGACGTGGCGTGACAAGAGGACGCAATGAGGCATGATGCGGGAGTTGATGCAGGACGAAGCATGATGCGTGGGTTGATGCACAGGGCGATGCATGATGGCACAAAGCGACCATGCATGATGCGTCGAATGATGCCTGATGATGCCTGATGCGTCGGATGTTGTGTGGGTCGCCGTGCTGTTGCGCCGGGAATCTCTGGGGGTTGTCGGTGGTGTCTGTGGGGTGTCCAGGAGGAACGTCAGGGTATGACATGATGACTGTGTTGGGTGTTCATGGAGTTCATCCTGAGTCGAGGTCGTGCGAGGGGTGTTTGCCGGGGTGTGTGGTGTGGTTCCGGGCCCGGGGCTCAGGCCCGGGGGTGGGTCGTGACATTACTCCCCCCCTGGCGTTGAGACCCTTCAAGACGGCGATCAGTCGTGGTGGTGCGGCTTCTCCATGGGAGCTCAATTAGAAGCTTGATGGCCATCATGAAGCCCCGCGGTATCAAGAAAACCAGAGAAAAAATTCTGAGTTTCCTGACCTTTCTTTCCTGACCATGTTGTCTCCAGCTCCCCTCTCTCCCTCCCCAACCCCTCCTCCTCCCAGTGAGAATTGCGTAGAGGTGTGGGAGGCTTACAAAGCACGCCGGGCTCCTCATGACCGGCGCCGGGAGGAGCGGGCCTTGGACGAGTTCGCCCGTCAGCGTAAGTCCCCAAGTGCGCTCTGGCTGCCGACTGACCCCGGTGTAGAGGTGGGAGAATCTTCGGCGGGGCCTTCAGGTGCCCCTCAGAGCGGTCATTGCACTTACGTGCTCCCTCCCCATCCACAGGTAGTGATTCGAGTGCCGGCCCCCTCCGTGTCGACTTCTCATGCTGCGTGGCCCGCCCTTGCCCCCAGAAATATCCAGGTGGTACCGGAGGCGCAACGGGTCCCTCAGGCCCAGGTGACCCCCCAGCGGTTTGCGGAGGCGGTGGGGCGCGCCCAGGGTCCCCCTTCAATGGACTGGTGTTGTGCTCAGGGGCCGGTAAGTCATCCTGTTTCCTCGCCTTCTCCGGTGTTGATCCCCCTAGTGCATGTTCTGTGCTTGCCGCAGGGATGCGTGCGGGTTCACCCCACAGGAGCCTGGGTTGCGGCGGGACTCATCAGTGTGCGGCGCATGTTGTACTTGTCACGAGCAATGCTCTATTGCGCGATTCTGGCGTGCAACTTGTGTGGCACGGGAGGAGGGTTGGGACGTCAAATGGGTCGAGAGCCAGATGGCGCAGGCAGTGAGGGTTCCTTCCGGGGCGAGGGCGAGACCAGCGCAAGCAGGGGGTTTGAAGGCAGGGCCGTCGCGGCCGCGGCGTATCAGGGCGGTGTCTCCGGAGGACGAGGGGGTTAGTAGCAGTGGCGAGGAGTCGGAGCGGCAACCGGAGGGGAAGGTGGGGCCCCTGCGAGGAGGGCGGCAAACGGTTGTGGGCGCCCCCGCCCCTAGGGATAAGGGTAAGCGGCAGGCGTCCCCCTCCCCCGAGACTGGGCCGAGCCAGCCCTCCAAACGTCCCCGGCGCTTGGCTTCTCCAGTGGCAAGGCCTTCTCCCACGTCTACTCTTTGCGGTCGGGGTGGGTGCTCGACTACCCCCAGGTTGTGGCTGACCGGGCGCTGTCGGCAGCGAATCTGGACTTGCGCCGCAGGCTGGAGTTGGTGATGGGGAGGTTGGCACAGCGTGAGGCGGAGTTGGTCGAGGTACAGGCGGAGCGCGATGAAGCGCAGCGGGATCGTCAAGCAGCGGTGGAGATATTGAACGCGCAGACCCACGAGGCGCAGGACCTTCAGGGGAGGCTTAGGCAGGAGATGGAGCGGTCGTCAGTGGCGAGGGCGGTAGGTGCTCCAGGGACGGTGCAGGGGCAGGGCACGTTGGGTGCGGAGAGAGAGCAGCTGCAGCGGCTGGTGCGGGAGGTCCATGAGGCTGGCACAGAGGCAGCGGGACTGGTTGATGGAGGAGGCTGCCGTGGAACGAGTAGCGGTCATGCGTGCATAATTGGACTCTCTCCTTCCAGAGTACTGACTGGTTGTTCTTAGGATGGGTCCGCAAGCATCGCGTGTTGCTCGACGCTGCTTCGGCGGCCCAGGCCTCCATTAGGGATGGTCTTGGCCAGATGCCTTTTGACCTCCCTCCAGAGCTTGAGCAGGGGGTTGCGCGACTGGACTCCTTGTTGGCGGGGCATCACCGGAGGAACGCCTTGCCCCCTGAGTCGTGGCTCGAGGTTGCCACTGATGC
>QLOM01005999.1:585-15535 GCA_003313785.1 Termitomyces sp. MG148
GTGGTGCAATTGCAGGAGGTGGAGGAACCTGTAAAAGAATTAGAATTATCATCACTTGAAGTACTAGTTTATGGAAACTTACATGTGTGGCTTCTTCAGGTTCTTCTGTTCCCCATACAGCATCCTGAACAGCAGTACGAGTACTTGCATATTGATCGAACGGCTCAGATGCAGCTGCCGTCCCAGCTGCAGTACGCACAGCTCCATAATTACTCTGTGGGATGGCCACAGGTGCACTGGAGGCGAGCGTTGGTTTGGAAGCTGCAGTGGAAGCACGAAACCCAGCAGCGCGGCTTCGAGCTTCTTCTTCTTCAGCCTCCTTCTTCGCAAGCGCCTGACGTTCACTCCATGTCAGCTTCTTCGGTCCTCCTGCAGGAGCCGAAGGACGAGCAGCCTCCGGTTGCTGTTGTTCAAAACGAGCAAATGGATTCTTCAGCTTTTTCGGAGGAGGGAGTGAAACAGGGGTATATGCAGTTCCGACAGGCGCAATGCGATCTTCTTCAATAGGTTTGGTAGGGACGTTAGAAGAAACAATTGTGGCACGGGAAGCCGGGGAGACTACAGCTTGTGCGACCGGTGCAGGCGGTACAGGAGGAGCCGGATCTGCAGAAGGAACAGCACGCTGCCGAAAATGAGCAAGGAGCTTTACTGACAAGAGGGAGACCTACAGCACTAAAGGCGGGACGAGATGTTGTTGGGAGCGTTGGAGGTCGCGAAGTTGAAGATGAAGGCGGAGGTATAGAAGAGGCAGGAACAGAAGGGGCAGGGGCCTCATCAGGCCAGGCACCTGCTGGCGCGGGTCCGACTGTCGTTGTTCTTCCATATGCTGGTCCTGCAGGCTTCGCAGCAGTGATAGCGGTGCGTGAACTCGAGGAAGAGCCGGAGAAGGAAGGTTTCACGGCTGGAGAAGAGGTCTTCCTGAGCTCAGCAATGTCTACTTTCCCTACAGGAGTGTAGTTCGTGCCGGTAGGGGCAATTGGCTCAAATTTGCGCGGTTGTTCCTTGTGTACTGAATAATGAGCTCCAGAAGCGGCTTCCACTCGTTTCATAATCACAGCCGGTGTAACATCGTCCTATGGCCTAGTGAAACCAGTAATTCATGTGATAGAACAAGACAAACCTCATTTCTTGCATTGATAACGACATGGGTGTTGCGAAGAAAACTAGACACCGCGCCTGAGTGGGTGTGGAACAAACCTTTTTTGGACTCTGGTACACCGTCTCCGCACCAGTTGATTTGAACGTATTTAGACAGGTTGCTCTGTCGTTCGATGAGATTTTTTGAATGATATCTATCTATGACATACCTTTGGATCAACAACCCTAGCGAAAGCATACTGCATTCTTATATCAGATGGCCAATTAGACTTATCTGAAGCTCATTTACAACTTTGAAAACGCACCTGCCATCGGAAAATTCTTCTTCCAGTTCTTCGAGGCCTCCATTACCCGTACTCTGAACTTTCAAATCATTGGTTCCTTTTTCATACGTATAAACAACCCAGTCTATCCCATTCGCGTCGAGTACATTGTGGTATGCTTCTCGAATCTCTCTGCTGGAGAGATTCACCTGAAGAGACATAGAGCCTTACTGATCGAGGATTCAAGGACAAACGATCTTCGATAACTCCTAGTATTATTTGCCTTGTATCAAAATGACGAGCTTAAAGTGACGCGATGCACAGAGAGAAATCGCGGTAACAGACTTCACAGTGGATCCACGTAGGGAGTGAGGGCTTTGTTGTGCCATATTTACTCGCGCCAGTTCCGCCGCACAGCCACAACCTTGCGGCTATCCCATTTCTAAAACTTAAGCTTTTGATCGTTTAAATGAGCGCTTGGCTTGTGAGGAACTGTTCTGCTGTTTAAATGTCATTCCCAGACCCCGTTCTGTAATAACATTACACACATAAATCACAGTGAGCTCAAGCATCCAAATTGATGGACTCTGACATCCAACCTCAAATTGTATTTTGTTACTATGTTACTATTCTGATATCTACTTCCGCTACAATAAAATAGATAAGGTCGTATTACAAGAATGTATATGCTTATAATCCTGTAAGAGCATGTGTGGATTCAGTTCTTGAACCCTTGATTGATCTATGAAAAATTCTTGAACAAAGCTCACATAGACTGTTTGTCTGCAAAACCTCTGTAAAAGAACAGGTCCTGTTGAGACTTGATGAACTGTGGTCTCGCTTCATCCTTCGAAGCATGTCCGATCTTGGCTCCCTCACGCAAATACCGAGATCTTGATTCAATTCAAACGTGATATTGGAACTTGACAAAGCGAGGGCATGCTCTATTGGTTTTATCTTCAACCTTTTCCGGTTTTCTGGTTGTGTGCCGAGCAAGATCCATTCATAAGACAGCTTCGTCTTGTGCACTGAAGGATCTCCTCGCTATTTTCAAGTCAAGATATCTTCCACCGCTGTTGTCTGATGATTTCGACGGTTCCTTCGCCCAAAACTTGATTCACGAACTCTGCCCCGCCTCAATTGGCGGGGTGAGTACACCTGTTCGCAATGGTTGTGACTGGGTTGAAAATTTGAAGAACCCAATTGTCGTCTTGAACCTGAGTGAACCCTATTTCGGACGAGAAGGCGGCTAGGAAAACTTGATTGGGTACAATGATAGCGAGACAATCACCGGCATGAAACGTGATAGGTAGAATAAAATTCAGACGTAATATCTTTCACGAATCATTCTCGCATGAATCGAATTCATTGTCACTCAAAGTTGGGTGATGTCCGACGACGAATACAAGCAGTTCTAGTGGAAGAACTATTTCAGACTACTTTACTAATTTCAAGTTCTTGGGAGACGTACCGTGCTGTCTGAACCACTGCCGATCTCGTCGGGCTCGTCTCCATTATCGTTGCCGGTGTACTTCTGACAGATTGTATCAACGTCGTTCACCTGTGTCGTCCTGATCGTAACAGTACTAGAAAGCGTGTCGACCACGTCTCAAAGCAAACAAGAACAATCGGACTCACTCTCCGTAATTACTGTAAGGTAACATAAGGACCAGGTCGATGCAAAGGTGCTCGTGCACTTACGTATTGATCCCTGCAAGCACATCGCCATCAACAGCCCAGACGTCGTTGATTTCAGCGTGGCGCTCGTATTGGGTGCCACAGTTTCCACACTAGTGGGTCTTTACCAAACGGCTCAAGTGAAAAAAGGACATAGCCGAAGGGACGCACGCTACGGTAAAGCTTTCCAAAATCTTCAACATAGAACTGAAAAAGAGATGTTCATGAGCGAGCACAAAGAAAAGAAAAGATGTATGGCATACAGAGTTGATTATGACTGTTCCACCTCCGTTGTGTTGGACGACTAGATTTTAATCGTTTAGTTTTGAGGTAACCTAAGCAGCAGAGTGGAGACAACCTTTGTCCTCAGCGTGCTAAGAACATCAATAATAATGTCAATTATCAATCTAAATTTGTCGGTTGATCGCTTACCTTGGCCTATATAGGTACTTCATTAGCATCTGAAAAAATTAGAGACGAATATAATGACGTACGCCTCCATAGTTGATGCGAGAAGTTCCGCTCTTCTGCTTGATGGTGATAGCATCCTCACAAACGTCCTCAAAATATACATGATCCAGAGTGCAGGAACCTATTGTAAGGAACATGAATGAGTAGCCTCTGCATACCGACAAGGATACAAACCAAGGCAATGAACTCCTTCAGCCTGGTTGGCGCCGATGACAACCCGGCTCAAGGTTGCGCCATCCTCAAGAAGGAACACGGCGTCGGAGTCACCTCCCTCGTGCTGACCCTCACATGCACCAGAACCACGGTCGTATCTGGTGTACGGCTGAGAAGGAGTAAAGGTCGACCCCGCGGAGATAGTGATGGGCGAGCTCAAGGAACTGGTCGTAGGAGGATCAGGGAACTCATTGGTTGCTGTACGACGTTGAAATGTCGGCGGGATGCTAGTCACAAGAGAAATATTGGACACAGTTCAAATGAAGGGTGTTTCAACCACTTACGGATCAGCTGAAACTAGAACAGTACTGAGGAGGACGAACGAGAAAAGCTGCGTGTGCAACATGTTGCTTGCAAGTGGTGAAGACTAGCTGTTTCATGCCTTTTTATTGCAACACAGAAGGCTTGGCACAAGAAAAAGGACCGGGCCATGCCTCGCGCGGGCCGCTAGCCAATGGAGCTTGAAAGCGAAAGAACAGCGTCACTCGACCATAACAAGAGCCAGAAGCGGGACACAAGATAGCTTCGGGCCGCTCAGTGGAGATGATGAGCGGGTAGTGTGGAACACTTGGTTGCAATTGTGACAGCAACAGCATAAAATATGGAAGAACTACGGAAGGACCTGTCCATACTAAGAAGCTGGGGGCAGCTGACTGACTGATTTGAAGACGATATTCATCAGGCCTGTGTGCTCATTGAAGCAAAAAAAAAAATAAGGAAGTGACAGCAGAACACGAAACGTCGGCCGCCCGTCTTCTGGATCTTCATGTATTCAAGGAACACCAGACAGAAGGACTTGAGCAGATTTTCCTCATCTAGGAAACGATGACCATGATAAAATGGCGCCTTACAGGGCTGAAAGGAGAAAAACCAGTTAGTTCATGACTAGGTTTATGTTTGGAGAAGAAAGCCTCGGAAGAAATCAGTTTGGCTTGGCGGCTTGGCGACGGACGACTGACCTACATATACATAGAGGCAAGTGTGATTAGAGCAGAATGAAGTCAACACCGGAGACGAGGTATACTTCAGCCCTTGTGAAGAGATATGCTGTCCAGCGAGTGATGAGAGGATCGGATTGTCTTGAGCTAAATGCGATTAGGGGAAAAGAGAAGTCTTGAGAGTCATATGCGAGATGCAACTCCGAATATGGTGACTGAAATCCATCAACCTGTAATAAGATTGGCAATTTGTTGATCTCAAGCGTTCCACTCGATGATGGAATTTCCGAGGTAACTCAGGTTCTGAAGAATCTCTTCGGGTATATCAACCGTCACTCAAGAACGGACGATATGAGGGCGTCTGTGAATTCAAGGCCGTCTTCTTAGTCTTCTTGTATACGAGAGCGTAAATCTCTCGCACCGATAAATGATAACTTCGTATACGAGATATTTGATATCCTTTCAATTCGGTCGGGGAAGCCGTCAAATGACACGGTAAAAGAAGCGGACTTTCAGAACCAACGATTCACTCTATCGAAACAGATAACCATGAATTCCTTAACCTTATACATGTCTATTTCAGTTGCGGCTTGGAGACATGGGATAGAAGATGGTTGCCGCATTTTAGCAAGAACCATCAAATTGTGAGTAACGTGATCCGCAAAGTCACGTTTTAATTGGTCCGTGCGTTTGCCCAGAACCAATATAACCAGCGCCAAAACGTTACTAATCTTTACCACTCTGGCCTTTTGGCTTAGATCAAGTGTAGTATCTGTTCTTAATAGTTTAACCACTATTATGGAGGCACCGCCTTCATTATTGGTTATCTAATTTTTGCCGCCCTCGTCCTCTGTGCTCTGCTTGCAACACGGAGGCGTGATGACCTTGCCACTGCACTACTGGCTTGAGTTGTCGGGGGATATCATTGTCTTTTTTTTTGCTTGTTTTTTCGGACGCGTATCTTTGATGCGTGCTGGAAGCCAGCAAAAATACCAGACATGTTACCTTTTTTCTCGTTCCTTGATTGACGTCGCCGCCCGCCTCCGCCTTATTTCTCTCGAGGAAGAAACTACCCTTCCTGGGTTTACCTTTCGATTGTGGTTTCACGGTTTAGGTCTGGCTTGTTTCGGGCCAGATATTTGCGGGCTTATTATACCTTTTCTATCTTATTTCTTTCGTAACTGATTTTTGACTATTTTTTTGCCTGAAAATTTCATGGTTATACTCTTTCAAAAGGGTAAGACTACTTTCTTTAACCCAAGTAGATGGTTATAATGGATATCTGACTTCCAGTTAATGCTTCCGTCAGTACTCAACGTCAAGACCACTTCAGGATTTCTGGATGGTTTGTCTTGCTCCTCAATATGTTTCATTTCATCGTTGATCTTGTTAAGCCAGCGCTTTGCGATTGCTACCTGGTTAGGGCTGAGATTTGGCAGCCTCAGCGCCCAGATGCATCTATCTGTGCCATGGGTGACGTAGCCTGTGCAATCATCTCATTTTTAAGGCATGAAACATAAGTAGCCTCTTACCCTCAACACGATTCTGCTCCGGTGTCCAATCGATGGCGTATCGAAGAACTGGAAATTCTGCATTGTACAAATCCTCCGCCAGAAGGCGTATGGGCAAATGCACTTGTCCGCAACTCAGTATCTCACCATACAATTTCTCCACCTCCTTGATGCCTGCACCTTCAGGTATCTTTCTCCATGCTCCAACAAACTTTTCTGCGACGTCTTTTGGGAAGTACCGCGTCAAGTTCGGGACAATATCGCGTTGCGTGAAAATAGGGTGCGCAATTGAATAGAGATACCATTCTTCTGACAGATCGCCAATCATGATACTACGTACGCCATGAGCACGAAGACCCCTTGCGAGGCCGCCTGACCGCTGCCAAGTGAGGGGATCAGGAGATACTGGGAGCCAATCATCCGCAAGACAGCCGCGGAATGTGCCATTGATACCTAAGGCGTCCGTCTCAATAACATGTGTGATGGATGACCAGGGAACTTTATGAGGATCGCGCAATATCTCGAGGATGCCTGGAGCCTCCGGATTCAGATTCAGCGCATGGCAGAGGGCATTAAACTGGACTCTATATTCCTCTGGTGTCTTGGGATTTGTCCTGGTAAAGTCAACAATTTATCTTGTCGTAGATGTTTAGTGGGTAATTGACGAACAGGATAGCATTTGATTGCAGAACCGCAGAGCTAAAGGGCGCCTTCTGTTCTTCGGATAGATGTGAAGCACGATGGAGTAGTTGGTGTACAGAATGAGCCCCCGCTGAAAGGCCACTAATTTGTATGACATCTTGGTTTCCTGCGACATTGATTGAAAACATGAGTTCCGTATTTCCGGTGGACCGACAGCTCTGACCTCCGAAAACAGATATGTTAGCTTTGATCCACTCCAGCGCTAGCCATTGATCTTTGAATCCGTAGTTCCCTCGAAGGAGGGGCCTGTCGCACGCGAGGAAACCAAACGCCGAGATTCGGTAGCCAATATTCACGTAAACCTCAGAACGCTCAGCCGCGATGTACTGTGCCTGTGAGCCAAGAGTGTGGGGAGAGCCAAATTGAAGAAACCTTTAACAATGACCAATTCCCCTCAATTCTTCCATGAAGAAGTGAGAACTTACCCTCCGTGGATGTAGACCTTCACTGGGAAGTTACCTTGCTCTGGGAATGACGGGGGAGTAACGATGTTCAGAAACAGACTATCAGTTTGTTAGCTGTGATCTGAATAATCTTGTCGGGAATTGTACGGGTTCTCGGAAGGCTTCCCAAGGCCAACCTTATCCTCGAAGGCTATACCTAAACGGAACATGTCATTCAAGCAATGTCACTCCGCATAATCAGCGGTAGTACTTCGTGCTTGTCCATCATTGGTAGGCTGGACTCCATCTATACCATGTGCCACCAATTTAGGTCTCCACCACGGGTGCTTTTCTCAAGACAAACGACGCACACGCTGTTTCAAATAGATACTCCTTGTTCTCGTATCTGTAGTCGTCCGAGAGAGGCACAGGATCTTCAAAGCGACCTGGCGGCAACGCATATGGTATCTCTTCGATATTTTGGATATCAGACTTGAGTTTAGCAGGGTCAGGAATGGATTATTGTACCAAGAAAAACTGCAGCCCCTGTGGATGCGCGGCCGCCTGTAACGGGCCCATACCGCGTATGAACCACAACCCTTGCTGGGTTTCTTGAGATTTCATCAGACAGGTGACTTTGACGATTGGTCATTTGCAAGTAGTTGGAAGTGTCAGTGAAACAGTAGATGTCCTGCAGATAGATAATCTCAACTGATGATCTCCCTGGCGGCCGCACTCACGTCTCCGCATTTCCGGCTCGATTTGGATCTCACATATGTGAGAGACATCCACGGCAAGAGTTTCTTCGGCGTATACTACATATTGATTTATCCTATACGGTGCAAATTTACCAGCCAAATTGACTGTTCAATTGCGTTCGAGTCTGAGCTGACCTTGTCCTTCCCATGCAAAAGCGACCGTCAGTTAGCAACAAGTCCTAAAGAACTGAGCATTTCAAGCAATCAAGTGTAAAAACTAAAGAACAAAGCCAAAAGTAATGTTGTACGACAGTAATCTCAAGTATAGGCTCGAAAGTATTTACATACCTGTCAGGTGCGCACGTCTGACAGTCCAGAACACGTGTGTTCGAAGTCAGGATGAGAAACATCTTCGGACGCAAGTTCCATGAAATTATTTTCTCACACTTGCCCAAGACAGGAATACTATTTTCAGGTTGTGTTCAGACATTGGAAAGTTTGGAATCGCAGGAACAATACAACGAAAATATCCATTTCAATTTACAGTATTTATCCAGGCATCACAGGCATTATCAGCGTTCGAGACCTAAAGAACAGTGTGCTTTGACAATACCCTGATGTGAAACATAAACAGAGAACAAGAATGCATACGAGTCGTGGTAGATTATTTATAAACTGCTGTCCCAGGAGACTTATTCCTTAAAACCTTCAGGCATCCGAGCGCCGGGAACCGGTTTATTCTTGCGACGAAAGTCTCTTGCCATTTCAATCATAGGTACCCAGTGAACGTTGTCATGGGTGTTGACCCATTCAATGAAGCGCTCCTATAAGATAACCAACCATTGCTTTAGTCTCGCCGTAACTCACGTTCTGTGTGTGCTCACAAGCATGAGGAGGACCTGTGGACGACTTTGGAAAAAAAAAAAAAAACTCAGGAGACGAGATACATAGAGGCCGTAATTATTTTACTTACCCACTTACGTCCGGGTGGATTGTGATCGGGAATATAAATTCCTCCTCGTTGCTGAAAGCCATAAATCTCGCCATTCTAAGTGATCCAGAGAGAGGGTTAGACGTACTTGTAACAATAGGTGAACATGTCTTTCCACATTTCTTCCAGATCTCGTGGATTCACCTGAAATAATGTTATACATGAGTCAGCCTGATCGTCACAACTCACCCATCCGTGCGAGTTAGGACTGGACTTGATGAACCTATAAACCTCAAGAATGAGAAACATCATAGATTACTCACAAAGGAAGACGTACATCATTGGTGGAAGGTCGTCAAGATACCTGCAGCAAGAAAGGTAAAGGTCATTCAACATTGAATATTGAAATGTTACATGGACTGACCAGTTCCCCGGGATGCAAACAAGACCTGTCTCCTTGCCACGCTTCAATGGCTTCATCCAAGAATGAGCGTTGGCAGAATAATCTATCTTTGTCCAGGTATCTTCATCTCTCAGATAATATGCTTGGCAGCTGACCAGATTCAATCAGTCAGCTTTCAACTACATGAGAACTTTGGCTGACTCGTGAGCCATTCCAGAATGGTCTGCAAATTTTCGACAAGGTCATATGCCATGAAATCACAAAGTCAGCTTACCATATTCAATTCCCATGTCCAGCAACAGCTCGGCACCTTCTTTGCAGACCTCCCACCAAGGTGCGACACTTCCCTAATCGAACATTTAGATTCTGACGGCAAATTAGGAAAAAAGCGCTGACCTTGGGTGGGATGCCATGATTGAACTTTGTCAGAAGGTTGTATGTATGTTCCATAATATCTTTCTGCTGCTGTACGTTGAGAGCCGTTGGATTCTGGGAGTATAAATCTCATATATTCCTGTTCTCAAGGGGCTGGAATTACCTCATGTGAATAGCCGTGCAATCCACTACGCGTCGAGGACTTGAGATGAGTTCATCGAGATGTACAGGCAGAAGTACATACATTTCGTGGCCTGCGTCGCGAACGGCAGCCATTTCTTTTGGAAATGTTTCGAGACTATGGCCTACATAAAGTCTAGCAGAGACGCATGAGTCGAAGCTCAAACGTACCAGGGATAAACCAAGAAGTTTTGATTTTATACTTGTCGAAAAGCTTTAATAAGCGAAGAGATCCAACTTCTCCTGCAAACATTCCCTATGTGGTGAAGCAAATATTAGGCAAAGCTGATTTATCTCGGGCATAGAAAACTACCCTTGAAATCTCAAGGGGCGAGTCTTCTCCTCCATAAGATCCTAACCTGAGATATCTTTAGTGTTTTATGGATAATTGTGGAGTAAGTCAGGCCTATTACCATCCAGCCACAGCATCAACGTCGACCCCAAAGCTGATAAGAACACGTTTGGCAGGCATGTAAGTATGAACGCAGTTTATCGTGGGTGAGGGTACAGATGTCTCACGAGAGTGTTGGGCCTAAATAGTAGGGCTCTTCTAATGGTGTCAGTCGATACCCATATGGTTATATTTCTAACTCAGAACCCTTCAGTCGAACATAGAATTTTTGTCGATCTGCTTGGTATCAAAACTTTGCAGAGATCAATGAATGGAGCTTACTCATTTTGAGTCCGAGAGGACCACTTTTCACAACAGAGTACAGACATCCGAATCAAGGACTCTAGGCAATCATATGGCACAGAAACACCAGACGGAGCAAGCAATGAATATTCAAGGCTTGATTACGACAGGTGGCCCTCTCACTGCAATCAAGTGTGAGAATGAAACGCATTCCAGGAAGTTGGTTGGTAGGTTGGTTTTGGAGCTTAGTCAAGGTCTAAATATAGCATCGTGATTTGACACGTCGACAATTGAATCGGACACGTCTCGTCACGGTCCTTTGTCGTTCCCCACAGCTACGCATCCGTTGTGCAGAGGAGTACGCCAACTCACTTGTAACCGGCCATGCCTGTGGCCTATACACTCTCTACAGACCTCTCTCCAACCACAGTCGCAAATACTGCTTCTCTCATTCGCATTGTTGCTCTTACTCTCATCTCTGGTGCGGCTATCGCTTCACGATTGTTTGCCGTCATAAATTTTGAGAGTATCATCCACGAATTGTGCGTTCTATTACCGTCTGTCGATTATGTTATCCTTTTGACACAACTTCTTTCAACAAGTGACCCATGGTTTAATTAGTGAGTGGCTTGGCATGTCTGTTTATAGCGTGGTGTTGAATTGTCGGGGGATACAAGTCGTGCTACGAGGGTTTTGGCCTCCAAAGGGTTTTACGTGCGTCACCAACCCCTTGATGAAAGGACGCGCTGACATTCTCACTTGGATCAGGAATTTTGGAATTGGTTTGACCCTACAGCATGGTACCCTTTAGGACGAGTCGTTGGTGGAACTGTCTATCCTGGTCTGATGGCGACCAGTGGTGTCATTTATAATCTACTCCACGCGATCAACCTTCCCGTCGACATCAGGAATGTCTGTGTCCTTCTCGCTCCCGGATTTAGTGCCCTCACAGCATGGGCGACGTACCAGTACGTTTTTTCTTATTGTCGTTTCAAGATGAGTATATCAAGTAAATCCTAGGTTCACGAAGGAAATGAAAGATGCCAGTGCCGGCCTTCTTGCTGCAGCGTTCATTGGCATCGTACCCGGGTATATCTCGCGTTCCGTTGCTGGCTCTTATGACAACGAAGCCATTGCCATCTTTCTCCTGATGTTCACTTTCTTCCTCTGGATCAGAGCTCTCAAACAAGGAAGTGCTCTCTTTGGCACTTTGGCCGCTTTATTCTACTTCTACATGGTTGCAGCATGGGGTAAGTTGACGCAGCCTGCTTGAAGCGATTGTTTAGTTTTCTGTATAGGTGGCTATGCTTTCATCACGAACATGATTCCTATTCATGCTTTTGTACTTCTTCTCATGGGACGTTACAGTGGCCGTCTTTACGTCGCTTATTCTTCATGGTACGCTATCGGGACGTTGGCGAGCATGCAAGTTCCGTTCGTTGGCTTCCAACCTGTAAGGACTAGCGAACATATGGCAGCCCTTGGTTTGTCTGCGGTTTGGTCTGTGGAGTTTTTGTCTTACCCCTGTCGCAGGCGTCTTTGGTCTCCTTCAGATTGTTGCGTTCGCGCAACTGGTTAGGTCACATGTCTCCTCACAACAGTTCCAAAGCATTGTTGTCGCCGGAGTAATTACCATCGGTATTTTGGGAGCCCTGGCCATCATTGGCCTCACGTACAAAGGATGGATCGCTCCATGGACCGGCCGTTTCTATTCCCTTTGGGACACTGGTTACGCCAAAAAGTAACAGGAGTGCAATGTCTTGACCACTATGTTCTGACCATCTTTCTCAGGTACATACCTATCATCGCTTCGGTTTCCGAGCATCAACCTACGGCGTGGCCATCGTTTTTCATGGACCTCCAGTTCCTCATTTTCCTCTTTCCAGCCGGTGTGATCCTTTGTTTCCGTGAACTCCGCGATGAGCACATATTTGTCATTATCTACGCTGCCGTGGCGAGCTATTTCGCTGGAGTCATGGTCCGTCTAATGCTCACACTCACGCCCGTGGTATGCGTTTCCTCCGCTGTTGCGCTTTCCACGCTCCTTGACACCTTCATCGACCCGGTTGAGCCTGAAGGTTTAGACGACAACCAGAGCGAGGCTGGCTCAGGCGCGTCGAACAATGGCACTACTTCCGGCACATCTACAGCTGTTCATTCCTCCAAGAAAGCCAAAAAGATTGCTGTATCTTCTGCTGAGACTGGCACCACCCTCTCTCAAGTCCTCTCGTCTTCTCAATCCACAAAAGATGGCTCATCGAAGCGGGGAATCTACGGACTCGACACGCGTCTGATGATTGTTGTCAACACCATCTTTTTGCTCGCGTTCTTTGTGTCGCACTGTACCTGGGTTACGTCGACTGCGTATTCGTCTCCTTCTGTTGTGCTGGCGTCCCAGAATTCGGATGGCAGTCAGCACATCATTGATGATTTCCGTGAAGCTTATTACTGGCTCCGCCAGAACACGCCACAGGACGCTGTCGTGATGAGCTGGTGGGATTATGGATACCAGATTGCTGGTATGGCTGATCGTCCTACGCTTGTTGATAATAATACGTGGAATAATAGTATGCTACTCCTCTATTTTTTATCGTTCCTTTGATCTGACCCGCTTCGCCAGCTCACATCGCAACTGTTGGAAAGGCTATGTCGAGTTCTGAAGAGGTCGCTTACCCCATCTTGCGGAAACACGACGTCTCGTACGTGCTCATAATCTTCGGCGGTCTAATCGGCTACTCCGGGGATGACATCAACAAGTTCCTATGGATGATTCGGATTGCACAGGGCGTATGGCCCGAGGAAGTGCAAGAGGCTTCGTACTTCACCCCCAACGGGGAATACAAGATTGATGATAGTGCTTCGCCCGCGATGAGGAATAGTCTTATGTATAAGATGTCGTATTACCGGTACGTATTGCATGCGAGTCTTGAAAGGAATACTGATTTACGCCATATATCTTTCATAGCTTTGCAAACTTGTTTGGAGGTGGCTCTGGTCAGGACCGTGTACGCGGCCAGCAGGTTCCCACAGTTGGACCCACGTTGGATCATTTGGATGAAGCGTTTACGTCGGAGAATTGGATCGTAAGTTCCTCTCACGCCCGTCGGGGCACGACATTTTACTGATGGTCTCCACTTTTTTCGCCAGGTTCGAATTTACGAAGTGAAGAAAGAGGATCCCTTAGGTAGAGACTTGAAAAGTGCAAACGCATTTGCGGAAGGGAAAAAACGCAAGCGTAGCAAGCCTGTATCGAGGCGCCGTGCCATCTCGTAAAATATGTATTTATAGGGGTATAGGTAGAAGAAAATACTGTGAGTATTGAAGAAACAAGTGGGTATCATGGGGTTATTGTTGAGCCTGTTCTCTAACGGCTTAATGGTCTAGTAGTATGATTCCTCCTTCGGGGTTCGCCTCGCTTTGATTGCGAAGTATATGGAGGAGGTCCTGGGTTCAATTCCCAGTTAAGCCCAGTTTTTTCTGGACATTTCTTGTTTTCCCGTTTCTCCGTACACCTTGGATGTTTGCGCCAGGGCTGCATCGGCACCGAATACGGTATGATTATAGAGGTCCAAATAATCATATATCCTCGAACCCTTGAACAACCAAACGTTGAACGTTCAACTACGGACCGAACAAACCGGGAAATTATCCGCACTCACTTTCAAAAGCTTCAGGTTCAACGAAGTTCATTCCTGACAGTTTCAGTCTCCTTTACTAGAGACATACTTTAAAGCCTGGAAGACACTAGCGTATATGTATAATGAGTGATCTCCTTGAGGGAAAAGGTACGTAAGGAATGCATTGAAAATGATAGGAATCAATTGCGACGTCACTGCCAGTTGAACTTGATCCTACCGTGGACTTTGTGGCCGGAACTGTAGCGGTACATTTTACATTTCCTGTGAATTTTCCTGAATCCAACTGACTCGTACAACAGGGTATAAGTGGCCTGGTTGTAGGTTTCCCGTTGGACACTGGTCAGTGTCTAATGCGTTCCTTGTAAAGTTTGATGTCATCGTGCTCAATAATTAATGACGGCTGTTTTTGCAGTCAAAGTTCGCTTTCAGAATCCGCAGACGGCCGTGAAGTATCGTTCCACGCTCAATGCGGTCTCTACTATCGTACGTGAAGAGAGGTTTTTCGGTTTATATAAGGGTATCACTTCACCATTGGTATTCTATTCATTCATTCCAGCAGTCGTCTTGGAGTTGACTCTTTGGCAGGCGTCGAGTGCCCTTTTGAATGGCCTCGTCTTTGCTTCGTACCGCTTTTTCATGAAATTACAATTAGATCATAATGAAGCCACACCTACACTTACCCAGATCACCCTTGCAGGCATCGGGACTGGTATTGTATCGTCGTGAGTCTCTGCGTCGATTTATCGGCACTGTTTCCTTCGGACTAATGGGGCCACAAGTTTTTTGACCACACCAATAGAACTGATCAAGATCAGGCAACAGAATTCTCTTGGGA
>QLOM01006005.1:0-11908 GCA_003313785.1 Termitomyces sp. MG148
GAGATCTCCGGGATGGCCAAAAAAGGAAATGGCCAGAAAAGGAAGTCCGGGGGGTCCCGGAGATCTCCGGGATGGCCGCAAAAGGAAGTCCCCTGACAAATCCTATCTCTGTCAACTCATGCTGATGTGTTGCAAGTTGTCACTCTGCAAAGCGTGGCATAGCACTCTGGTGCGTTACCTACAGGAGTGCAATAGTGCTTTAGAGTGGGAGCTTATGGACCACCTGCCCAATGAGATCCAACCTGCCTGCATTGATTCCCCCATGCAGCCACACCCTCCTAAGTCCCCTGAACTTTCATGAATCCATGTTTGTAGTTACATAGTTTTGGGCTTCTAAATGCATTGCCCATTTTGTCTGCTTGTTAGACGTCTTCTGTTGATAGTCTCCTGTCAATCCATTCTTTCTTTCTAAATGGAGTCTGCGGGTTGCATGCCAAGTTAGACCAATGTCAAAGTTCAGGTGCTGTTTGTGCTTTGGGGGTGACCCTAGTCTTGCATGTGTTAGATGCTGTCCTCTGTCTTGTATATATGCAGTCCTTTATTTTGAAGCGTGGTATGTCTTCTTTGCCTGACTCCTCTATTTCTCAGGTTGCCGTTCCTTTTGCATGTGCATTCGTCCTTATGGTGAACACCTTGCTAGACGTCTTCATAGGTATCGCTGCCACTATCAGGAGACAGGTTCTTGGACCATCCACCCTAGCCTTGCTTAGTCTGTGTTGACGTTGGCACTCACATCTAGCCACCATGCAGACTACTCCGGCCCTATCCTGCTCTATTCCTGTCTTGGCATCAACACCTGGCAGGTCAGCTAGTCTTCAGATCCACTCTACTTGCCGGCAGGCCTTTATGCTATTGGCTGGCTTACTCATGCTAACTGTTGCTTACTCATTAGTGCTTAGTACATACCAGCCCTATTAGTTAATACACCGTAGTTATAGTGTATCCAATGTAGTATATAAGTAGGACTGGTGGATGGAACATCCCCAGTCCTAGCAATAGCATTGCTTCTGGGTCTACACATTAGCATTACTGTAAGCTCCTCAGTGATGACCTTGCTTTTTGCTCTCACCCTCCTGCTCCACCCCTTGTCAGTAGCCTGCCTTCTTGCCTGCCAGTTGCTTGTCACTGTGCTTGCTTGACACTCACCCCACTTGGTGATTGGCTTGAGTGGTTGATGCGTCTGCCTGGCTTTCCACAATAGAGCATCCCCTTACAGCCACCACCGACTACGACCAGGAGATTGTTACCAGTTTATCCACCGTACTCATGACCTGGGATGAGGTTCAACTCCCTTACATCACCTGGCCTTGTCATGCCAAGGCGCAGCAGCTAGTTATTAAGCGGTGGCTCCTCCACCCCCAAAAACCATGGTCAAATGCCGTCAGTAGCACCATCGTAAGTGAGCTTGCGTTTTTGTCTTTGTATTTGGGTTTGACACCTTCTTAGGGAGCAGGCGGTTGCTACTTGACAGGACCGTCTACCGGCCGCTGCCTCGCCCTGTCCCGGGGCCCTCCATCCCAATCGACTTCTCTGACTTGCGTTCTTCACCTGTTTCCTTGCAAGTGCTGTCCACTTCTCCCACCTTGTGAGATTTCCCCGTTTCTTCAACTGCACTCTCCTACTTCTCTTTCCCTTCTCCTTCTCCTTCTCCGCCTGGTTTGCTGGCTCTTATGGTAAGTCCTCCGCCATTACTCTGTGTTTTGTTCCAATCCTAATTGTTGCCTAGGTGCACCCGCCATCGCTTCACGGTGCTATGAATTGGTAGTGGCTCTCTGCTGGCCTGCCTTTTTCTATGGAGTTCCAACAGAGCCAAGTCAGGCCAAAACCTCCAGAATCGAGCACAGGTCTATGCCGCTGCCATCCAGGTAGATGCCAAAGCCACCCATCACCAGCTGGCACTTTCCTGCCAGAGTGCCAATATTGTTGCAATCTGCATAAATACTCTTGTTCGTTATCAGCAGGAGTGTGCTAGTGCCTTGGAGTGGAAGGCCAACAACTGCCTCTCTCCCGACATCTTTCCCAACATACTCACCGATGCCCTGCCTTCTCTGTACTTAGCACCTGATCCGTAATTTAGCCATGTGTTTCTTCTTTTATTTTTAATATCAAAATCTGCGTGCTTTCTATTCTTTTCTTTCTGAGTCCGATTCTGTATCCATTCCTTGGTATGTCATGTCTCATTTTATTGACTTGGTTGTTGTCCTTGCTGGGTACACATGTTAAGGGCCTGGTGCATTGTCCTCTTGAGTATTCTTTTAGTAACTTTATTTCTTCCCTCTGACCTTGTCTTTGCTAGTTTCTAGCACCTGCTGTCCTTGTTGCAAGCAGCAGCCTTTATCGTCCGTTTTTGTTATTCAGCTTCCTTGGTAGAGGATCTATAGGCATGGTGCAACCCTGTGAAGGCTCCAGTAGCTTCATTCCAATTCTGTGCCCTATTTTCTATAAAGGCTTGTTGTTTCCCTACCTTTACCACACTATTCTTTATATCATTGGCGCCTGCTATTGATATTGCCCACCTCTTCAGGGAGGCCGCTCGTACTTTTGTTAGCTTGGCTGACCCTTTATTGACCTCAATTCTGGCTTGTGCTGACAACTCCCTGAATAATCACAAAGTTATCAAAGACCTTGCCATCCTTTATCGGTCCTGCACTTCTGGCCGTAGCCTTGGCCTTGGCTGGCTCCAGCTGGACCAGGTACGACGCCTCCTTGTTAAGCAGTGGGGGCAGCACCATTGCGCCCTGTGGGCGGCTTCAGTATTTTATGAAGCGTTGCAAGCTGCCAATGACTTAGGGCTGCCCCCTCTCACCCTACCACAAACTTCTTCTCATAGAGACCATCCTTCTTTGCCTATTTCAGTTTCTTCTTCCAAGTCTTCTGCGGTACGTGTTGCTCTGTTTGTTCTGCCTCCTTACTTATTTCATGATTTTTGCCCCAGGGTCGTTCCTCCTATTTGCCAACTCTGCACTTTTCCAATGTTCCTAGGCAGCTTCCGCCCACTCTGCTATATCCTGTCAATTTTTGCCTTGGTCCAGTTCAGCTTCTCTGTCAATGAGAACAGTGCCGTACCACTCTAGACAATGCTTTTGTGGGCATTGGGCAAGCCCATAATCAGCTGATTGTTGCACGTCGTGATCTTCAGAAGTTTGGCAGTTGGTGTCTTGTACTGCTTTAGTATAAGCAGGAATGTGAACGTGCTTATGAGCTGCAGCGCCGCCGAGATTCTGCCTATTGTACTTTGCCTAGTCCTTCCGCCTCTTTCTAATCCTTGTCTTGGTAGCTTGAGTTGTATTTGGTAGTTTCTGCTCCATTGTGTAGTGTACCTCCATTGTCTTCTCTCCTTAGCTCTTCCCCCAAACTTGAATTTCTGGCTGCCTCCAGTCAACAATCAATTGTCAAGTCTTCCCAAAGTATGTTTCTGAATGATGCCATCCTTTACTCTGATGGGCCCAGAAGCACAAGCCTGACAGGGAAGCCCGCCGTCTTAATTAAGCACCTTGTGCCAGTTCCTATAAGTAGCAAGTGCCAGGCACATGTCCTGCCATTTTGTGCTATGCTTAAGTCCCCCGTCGATTCCTTCTATGCATCCCTTGCTCAGCAGTACGTCACCCAGGCCAATGAGGCTCTAGACCAGTTTGCCAACCTCCCCCTGGGCAGCTGGAATGACAAGGCTGCCGCTCTCAGCCTTTTCGGGTGCTGTTTTTCTGCCATGGAAAAGGGTAAAGGGCAAGCCCCCGACTCTGCCGTAGGTTCTTCCTTAGTTTCTACTGGCATTACCTTGGTTCCTGATTTAAACCATGTTTGTGGGCTGGTGCCAACCGGTGTCAAAACCATTCCAACACTGATAAGCCTCTGGCTGAGCTCAGCACACCAGCACTATTTTTAGTGACTTATATTTTGCAGCTAGCAGGGATCAAACTCAGGCTACAGGATGCAATGCACAGGATTACGGGACTTAGCGACCACCTGACTTGGCGGTCAGATTACAATTTACTGGTCACATGGTGATCACAAGACTTGGCAATCATGGAACTTTAGCAACCACCTGACTTGGTGATCACCTGCCACTCACCTGACTTCAGCCTAGCCCCCTTTCAGGTTCCTGATCAGTGATAACCAACACCAGCAATGCCTATCAAAACCTAGTGCCTCTTAAAGATCCAACATCAGAATACTTTAGCAATGCTTAGCAACAGGCTTCTTGATGGTTTCAGATATTAGTGACACTTATAGCTTATCCAACGCTTAGCGACTTACTCAAGACAGGCCCTCTTGATGGTTTCAGGCCTTAGCAACAGTTTCTGCACATTTGGCCTCTTTCACTACTAGAATGTTGAGTTAACACTTGCCAACTTGACAGACACCGTTGCCTAGCAACTTTTACATTCTATCATACTTGTCACCATTTTTTCTTGATTGATTAATTAGCAACTATTTAGTTTAATCAACACGGCGACTTAGCGCCTATAAATATTGTACATATTTTGTCTTAGCTATCATCAAATCATACACCCCACAGTTCAGATCACATTTCAGCGCATTCTAAGTCCTCAGAGTCACTAAGTGATAACATCTTGCCAACTTCACCTTGGCACTAACTTTCATCTTTATAGTACTATATAGGCATACTCTTGCCAAACGTTTATGTTGCTAGGGTCTTTACCGACTTCTAGCACCCTAGCACCTCGCAGGCTTATGGCTTAGATTGCTAAGCAACCTCTTTATTTCTCCAAGTCCAATCCCACTAAAAAGACTAGGCTTCTGGGACCCTGCCTAGGACTCTCTCAACACTAGCAACTGCCCGACGCTACTCATTAGTGAGGCGCTAAGTTTACCATCTACTAGGACAGTGCTTAGCGACTTTCAGGCATCATCAAATTGGAGCCCACCGCAAGGGACTTTAGGGCAAAATTCCGCTAGAAACCTGTCTTCAGCGCCAGCGCCGCCTTTTCAGCCAGTTAGCAGGCGCCCTTGACTATTTACACCAATTGCTTTCTATGCTACAGCTACCTGGAGCTTTACCTTGCTATACTCTAGTGCAGAAACTTGCCAAGGCCTCAGCTGAACTTACAGTTGACAACATTAGCAATCTCTTTCCTCAACAGCTTGATGTTGAACCCATCATTTCCAGACATCAGGCACCTCTTGCTAACTTAGCTCAAGGATCGCCAAACTCACCCCTCACATCACTATCCCAGCTATTCAGAACACCAACACCTACACCACCATCATCACCAGTACACTTACCAATCATTATGTTACCAACCACATGCTCACCGACTACTATGGAGGTAGCTGTCCCTCAGCACATGCCGCTTTGCAACCACTTCTTGGCCCCAAAATAGGATGAAACTAAACCATGGGAACTCACTCAGTACTTCAAGGAACTAGAATACCTCTTTTGTGACTGTGGTATTACCAACCACACTCAAATAAAGGAATACGCAGCAAGATATGTATTATACGACATGGCAGAAACTTGGACTAGACTTAAGGAATTTAGTGCCCTTGTTCCTGTCCCTGGCAACCACCTTCGGCCTTAGCAACCTACAAAGAATGGAAAGTAGCAGTAATCCAACTCTACCCAAGCGCTGAGGAGTCTACCAGGTATACAGTAACTGAACTCCAAAAGCTAGTACAGGAAACATTTGACAACAGTATTTACACACTTGGCGCCCTCTCTACTTACTATAGGGATTTCCAGAGAGTTGCTAGATGGCTATTGCAAAACAGCAAGCTCTACTGCAACAAAGAACATCGCTTATTCTAGCAAGGCATTCCCATGTCGCTATGGGCACGGATCACTAGGCGCCTAAAAATCTTACAGCCCAACCACCACCCCAAGGAACCCTACAATGTAGACAATGTCTTTGAGGCAGGCAAATGGATGTTGAAAAGCACAGACACTGGCGTGAGCGCCTCTTGTCCTGCTCCAATTCCTGGCATGATTCCTGTTGCTGCTGTCTCAATTGCCCCATTACCAACTCAAATGACACCCAACTGCTACATCAAGAAGGAAGACCTGGATACCGCTATTGCTGCTGCCATTGCTAATGCCATGACATGCATTGAGACCATGATCACCACCAGCTTTACCACCTCTCATAATATTGCCCCCACTAACAACCTCTATCACTTTTGTGGTGAAGTTGGCCACACTATAACATGTAGTCGCTGCCCCACTTTGGAAAACTACATCCAGCAAGGATGCTGATATGATGTTGCCACATGGCATAGGAACAACAAGCCAGAAGTCAAAATAAACATTTATCAAAAGGCTAAAAACTGTAAGCCTCCTGGTACAACAAATGTTCCAAAAGCTACATCTCTCCATACACCTCAAAAACCACAGAACAGACTGGAAAAAGAACCAATAAAGTGCAGACAATGTCAGCAAGGACCCAGTTACTGCTATAGAGGAAAGGAATGACCAAAAGGAGCTAGCCAAAAGGGAATAGTGGAAGTAGGAATGGAATGGTGGAAGCAAATAGGATCAGTGGAAGTAGGAATAGAATGGTGGAAGCAAATAGGATCAGTGGAAGGAGGAATGAATCAGAAGATGAATGATGGCAGAGGCAACAAAATTGGGATCAGATTTTGATGATCTAGATCAAAGAAGCAGATCTACCATTACCCAATTTGGCATGGCTAAATGAAGGAAGAAGGAAGGAAGGATGTCAAAAGAAGCATGGAATGCAGGGAAGGAAAAAGGAGAAAAAGAAAATTTATGAATGGAAGCCAGACAAAAGGGGCAGGAGCAAATGGGGCAGAGGCAAATGAGGAAGGAAAAGCTAAGAATAGCAAAGAAGAATGATGGCTTTTGGAACTGACTGGTAGCACCAAGACAATGGCCAAAAAGGGAAATTGAAATAGCAGTTATATCAGAGAGGCTGAAAAAGTCTAGAACAAAAAGTCATGTGAAAGGGGTGGTCTGTGCACTGTAGAAAAGGTATAAATAGTCCAAGTAGGATAGAGAATAATCAGGCAATTAATAGGCAAAGGCTTGGTGGTTCCCAGGGAGTGAATCACTTAGGCTAGAGTTTGTTGAAAACCTCAGAGGCAATTGATAGGCAAAGGCTCGGTGGTTCCCAGGGAGTGAATCACTTAGGCTGGAGTTTGTTGAAACCCTCTACCTCAAAACACCAAGTTTATCATCAAGCAACAGTGTGGATTAGAAGTAACTTTCTAAGACTTCAAGAAAGCCCCAGAACTATCTATAATACTCTAACCAAGTACTACAATGCATTTGCAGGGCTGCCAATGGCAAGGTAGTACTCCCCTCTGGTGCCATCATACCAAACTATTTCAAGCTCAAGTCCTACCAAGAGCATGTGGATGAGTGGCACCAATAGAATCCTGGCAACCTGGCAACTGGCACTCTTACTGGCAACACTAATCCCGACGCAGAACAAGCGCTACAGCAGCAAATGGTATTAGAGGTAATGCACTTGGACATGATTAGCAACAATAGCAATCTCACTAAGGACGCATGTATTGAAACCCTGGAATGCAAATTGGCAACTCTGAAACAAGTGTTTGATGGCATAGAAATTAAGAAACCCAAGCAGCCATTGACAGGTTACCGATCTTTCGTGCCACCCTCTACCAAAACGTCTGTATCTGCTACCGCCACTCTAGCGCATGTCCCAATGCAGCCAGCCGCTCCCACTGTTCCCAACCCAGTAGCCACACCCATTGCATACACAACAGATGCTACCGCCTCAGCTCCGCCATCTTTGCACCTGTACTCTGGTCTTCCTGCTTACTATACCACTCCTGCCCAACATAACTTTGCCACACCTGATAAGCGACCCAAAGGTGGTTACCGACTGACAGCACCTATATACAACATCGAGAAATCCAACCATGTTTTTAGCTGCATTATGAAGACATCTGTGACCTTATCAGTAGAGGAACTCTGCAGCATAGTGCCCAATGTCAGGAATCAAGTCAAAACAACTGTAACTCTTAAGCAAACCTTATAGGCCACAGTCCAAGATGCTCCTGACATTGATGATGCACTACCAGGATTTTCACTTGCTATTGACCCCTTGTTTACCGACACCAATGCTACTCGACAACTCACCAACACCACTTTGATAGACCCCATGGAAACTTACATTCAATCGCTAGTGCTAAGAGAAGACCCCATTATACTAACAGTGGCCCAGGACTCACATGCCATACAATCAATCATGCTCACCGTCGACAGTTGCTAGGAGATAGAGGCTATAGTGGACAGCAGCTCCCAGATCATCTTGATGTCAGCAGAGGTTGCTAACAACTTAGGCCTCATCTATGACCCAGGTATAGTCCTAAATATGCAAAGCGCTAATGGAACTATAGACAGGTTGCTTGGACTCGCCAAGAACATGCCGTGCACCATTGGTGACCTCACATTTTACCTGCAAATTCATATACTACGCTCACTCACTTATGACATCCTTCTTAGCCAACCATTTGACGTATTAGCATGCTCCATAGTCAAAACTTTATCAGACGACAAAACCGCTCTGATGATTAGCAACCCAAACTCTGGTGTCCGCCGCACAGTACCAACCTTCCCTAGAGGTTGCCAGAAAGAAAAGCTTGCCAAAGCACCAACGTTTACCAACCAGTATCCCAAACATCCCCACTCATGTTTTCAGCCACCATCAAGGAGGTGATTGGCAATGATCACAGAGATGTAGCGCTTATACTGGACTATGACCACTGTAGTGGTCTTGTAAATATTGTTTCTACCACCTTTCTTGACTCTGAAGTACTCTTGCCTTCTTGTAACACTAGCGCTAATACATACACTACCAGTAGCCCTACAACAAATCATCAAAAGCTTACCACCTCCTCTCTTGCCTATTTGTACCTTACCGCTTCCAACCATTTTGCTAAATTTGCCTCCTCTGACACGTATCTTGAAACATTACCTAATTCTTCCCAATCTGCCATTCTTGGACTTTTCAAAGCTAGCGCTTGCAACTTGTCACTTACGTTACCTACCACCTCCACCTTTGCCACCACTAACGTTACTAAATGCAAAGGTGTACAGGTCAAAAAGAAGTATAAGTCAGTAGCTCTTAAAATCAAGCCTGTCACCAGCACTGTCTCCGAGGACTTTCAAATCAAATGAAATATCATTGGCAACCCACTTGCCAACATTGACCTCGAACCCGCTACCATTTCAACCAACTGGTTGCTTTACTGAGGAGCGCCGAAAACAGTTTGTTAGCAACCACAATACTGGCTTTCTTACTACTCCCAAATTAAATGTCCTTACTGACCTCATGTCCAAACAGAACCAAGCATTTGCCTGGGAGGACTCTGAGCAAGGTAGCTTCTATACCAACTTCTTCCTGCCTGTTGTCATACCAACCATCCCTCACATACCCTGGACTGAACACAACCAACCCATGCCGCCTGGACTTGAAGCTGAAGCCTATCAGATCATACGCAGCAAGATCAAAGCTGGCGTCTACAAGCCCTCCAATAGCGCTTACCACTCCTGTTGGTTTTGTGTCCTCAAGAAGAATGGTAACCTCTGTATTGTTCACAGTCTTGAGCCACTAAATGGACTCACTATACAACACTCTGGCATCCCACTCTTTCCTGACCACATTGCCAAGTCCTTTGCTGAATGAATCTGTGGCGCCACCCTTGACCTCTACGTTGGCTATGATAAGCAACTCATTCATCCCTCTTCACATGACCTCACCACTTTTCAAACACCCTTTGGCGCCTTGCAACTAATCACCTTGCCAATGGGTTGGACCAATTCAGTACCCATTTTCCATGACAACATTAATTATATCTCATCATTGGAAGTCTCATCTTCCCAATGCACTGCTGGAGTCTTTTGCTCAGGGGCAGTAGTTTCCTGAGGTGTGACATCTCCTTGTTGTCACTGTGTTAATGGAGTTGATTCAGTTGGAACTCTCCAACTGCCTGTCTCCGATTGTTGAGTCTTCCCCAGGAAGTACAATGAGGGTCTGTGACCTTCAGGAGGTCCTTGCACATTACTCCGGGCCTGAGGCAATCTCTCTGGCCTTCTGAGCTGCATATAGGAGCATTGTCTCTCCCGGTATTCTGTTCTGGGGTCTTCCAGACTACTCCTGTCTTTGCTGCATTGCTGGGCACAGCACTCAGTTGAGCTTTGCTCCACAGAGCTCCACCTAGCATTTCCTGAGGCTGCTGGAGGGGTTCCTCTGTCATAGCCTCAGTGGACTCTAACTCAGGATGACCCGGGTCATCTGAGACAACTAGTGGGTAAGCTAGTGACTAGTTGATGGTCTTACCATCACATGTCGGTTCCAATGGTTGATTGGTATCCATCCAATCACAGTGTTATATGTGTATAGTGGTTTGGGTGCATGCCTCAATGAATTAATGCACTGTTTGCTGTTGTTTGCAAGGTTCTCTAGACTGACAGTTTAGAATTGCAGTTATTTGCTTGTAGTACTTGAATTGAACCCAAAAGGTTCAAAAATGTGAAACAGAGTCAAGATATTAGCAAAGCCTTATGGTCACACAGCAGAACCAGATTGTTTGTCGATTCTAGTACTATGCATGACAGTAAAATAAGTAAGGCAGCCATGCACATTATAATACCTATTAATTATTTTAATTGTTTGTTATTTTAATATAATTATTATTATATTTTATTTGAGGAAGCCATAGAGCTTTGCTCTATGGCTGCAAGTCCATTACACTTAGATTCCTCAGCGCCTGGTAAAATTTGGTTTACTGCCGCTTTCCATTCTTCATAAGTTGCTAAGGCCAGAGGCCCTATCAGTTGATTGCCAGGGACAGGAATGAGGGCACTAAATTCCCTGAGTCCAGTCCAAGTTTGTGCCATGTTGTATAATACATATTGTGCTGTGTATTCCTTCATCTGAGTGTGGTTGGTAATGCTGTAGTCGCAAAAGAGGTATTCAAGTTCCTTGAAGTATTGAGTGAGTTCCTGTGGTTTTGTTTCATCCCATTTTAAGGCTAAGAAGTGGTTCCAAGGTGGCATGCACTGATGATGCTCAAAAGTTGCTAAG
The DNA here is from genome assembly GCA_003313785.1 of Termitomyces sp. MG148. NCBI lineage: Eukaryota > Fungi > Basidiomycota > Agaricomycetes > Agaricales > Lyophyllaceae > Termitomyces > Termitomyces sp. MG148. The sequence goes on from QLOM01006005.1 coordinate 11,034, forward strand.
CACTGTCCTGGTAGATGGTAAACTTAGCACCTCACTAATGAGTAGTGTTGGGCAGTCGCTGTAAGGGGATGCTCTATTGTGGAATGCCAGGCAGACGCATCAACTACTCAAGCCTACCACCAAGTGGGGCAAGTGTTGAGCAAGCACAGTGACAAGCAACTGGCAGGCAAGAAGGCAGGCCACCAACAAGGGGTGGAGCAGGAGGGCAAGAGCAGAAGGCAAGGTCATCACTAAAGAGCTCACAGTAATGCTAATGTGTAGACCCAGAAGCAATGCTATTGCTAGATCCACCAGTCCTACTTATATACTACATTGGATATGCTATGACTATAATGTATTGACTAATAGGGCTGGTATGTACTAAGCACTAATGAGTAAGCAACAGTTAGCATGAGTAAGCCAGCCAATGGCATAAAGGCCTGCTGGCAAGTAGAGTGGGTCTGAAGACCAGCTGACCTGCTAGGTGTTGATGCCAAGACAGGGATAGAGCAGGATAGGGCTGGAGTGGTCTGGATGGCGGCTAAATGTGGGTGCCAACGTCAACACAGACTAAGCAAGGCTAGAGTGGATGGTCCAAGGACCTGTCCCCTGACAGTTGCTAGTGTTGAGAGAGTCCCAGGCAGGGTTCCAGAAGCCTAGTCTTTTTAGTGGGATTGGACTTGGAGAAATAAAGAGGTTGCTTAGTAATCTAAGCTGTAAGCCTGCAAGGTGCTAGGGTGCTAGAAGTTGGTAAGGACTCTAGTGATGTAAACGTTGGCAACAATGTGCCCGTATGGCACTGTAAGAACAAAAGTTGGTGAATAAAGTTAGCAAGGTGAAGTCGGCAAGACTGTATCACTTAGCGACTCTGAGGACTTAGAATGCGCTGAAATGTG
>QLOM01006013.1:0-19470 GCA_003313785.1 Termitomyces sp. MG148
CACTGCTGCTTGAGACCCTGGTGGTAGCCTAGCAATGAGCAAATATACTGTGTTAAAGGTACCCCACATGCAAGAGAAGCGACTGGTATCAATTGCACTATTAATAGATGATCTGGCATGTTTGAGTTGTGGACATGCATATGGGTAGGATAAGTTCTGTATGAGGTGGTATTTGCCTGGCTTGTGTGGCTTGGAAATGATACTGAGAGGAGAGGTCTGAAAACAACCAATAACTTTCTCAACTTCTTGTTGTGTGAAAGGTCCCAAGTATCTTCCCTTCTGGAATTTAGCTTTGACAATCCTGTCAAATTCTTCTGATAGCTGGTCCACGGATTTATTGTTGCTGGGGGCAAAAGTATGCTGCACACATGGTATCCCTGCATCCATGCCAAATTCCATGTCATGTGCCAAATTTGGATATATCTGCTGGATTCCGGCATCCCATATATGCTTCCTTCAGTTCTTGTGTTTGTATGGTGAAGCAAACTTAAATTGTCTGTGTTAGAGGGCAGCTATGAACTCCATGATCCTTTTGGCCACAGCCTGAGAACTTGTGCTTGTGATCGTGTGATCTGACTCTGCATCCTCTGGGTTTTTGCCAGTCTGTGCACAATTCTTTTTCTTCACAATTGACAAGCCTGTTGCTTTGATTTTGCCTGACATATGCAGCTTGTCCATTCTACAAGTCTCTTGCTGCACAGTGCCATATGTTGTGAGAGTGTTGACTGAGGCAAACTGCACAGGCTGCATTGGATGCAATGACTGCCTTGGCCATGCTGCCTGCACATGAAGGAAAAAACTCCTGGGTTTTCTTGCTTTTTTTGGCTCTTGCACTTGCTCTTGCTGATTGCTCTCTGCTCTGATCCGGTGATGGTGACTGTTTTCTTTTCCCCTTCGACAGAATTGAGGAGGTTGCCAGTTCATTCTTTAATATTGAGCAAATCTGCAAGCATGAATTTTGGATCAAGTATCCAAAGGTGCATTATTCAATGCATTCATGTGCATAGTCATTTGTCACTTGTGCATTGAATGCAACAAATGACAAGTAAAGGCATATTTGGGTTCCCCAAATAGTGGGGTTGTGCCCGACAATATAGAGCGGGAGTGATATTTTCCCATTATGCAAATTAACGCAGTCAACATGATTTGCCAATCAAATTAACGCCAACAAACATATTGTCATTTGCATGCATCATTACACAGTTGACAACGCAGTAGCCAGGTTTGCAATGCCATGGCATGTTAGAAATTAAGGCATTATTTGCATGTATGGTAGTATATGACAAAATAAGCAGGTGGGAATAAGCAGACACCAAAACTTGTCAGCTCTTGCTCATGCAGCAAGAGGAATGACAAACCAGTTATGATGCTGCTCCTTTTTGCGTCATAAATTTGATTTTTCAGTGTGTGCAATGCTTGGTCATCTATCAGGCCAATGTCAAAAATCCCATCTTTGGATGGGTTTTTGATCTGTTGGTGCCATTTTTGTTGGACACAGGCTTGGTATAGAATTAACACCTTTAGTCCGTCCAGGCCTTCATTGCGCAATTTATGATTGGTAAGTCTGAACATAAATGTGTGCATGGCGTCCAACATGCTAGCTAGCCATTTTTCTTGCACGATATGCTTCAAGAAGTTGGTAAATGTAATGCATAACTGATCCCATGACAGGTCTTCATCTTGTAATGCCTTTTCTTTGGCCTTGAAATTGACCACTAGTTTCAGCACTAGGACATCATCCTCTTTTGTCAGCGTGAACACATTGTTTGATGCTACTGATTCATTTTTTGCTGCTTTGGCTTGGCCTTGAGGTGTGAAGTAGCTCAGTTCAATATACTCCCGTTTCCTCAGTTTCTTGATAGCAAAGCGTGTGGGGGGGTATTCAATAACTTCCGGGACTGGCTTGCCTGCTATGAACTCGGGACCATCTTCACATTCATTAATAGCAGAATTTTCTCTTGAATTCCTAGATTGTATAGTGTCTTCATCACCTTGGGTTCTCTGTCTGTCCTCCTGTTTTTGTGCATTAGCTGCTCTCTCTGCTTCTCTTTCTTCTCTTTCTTCTTCTCATACTGTCTTCCTACGTTCAAGGTTCACATCCCACAAGGTCTTCAAGATCTCAACTGCTTGGTCAATGGTAATCCCTTCTCTACTCATTCTTACCACTTTCCTGGCAAATCTAAATTCTTCCCCTCTGAAATCTGGCAAGACCTCTGAATTAGGGTCTGTTGTGAGCGTTAACATAGTCTCTTAAACTTTGTCCTCTGTGATTGAATTAATTGCTTAATAAAGCCTACTAGTTGAAAAATATTTTGCAAGCTGAACGTGAGAATTAATGCGGCAAAGCCTGTGGAGGGTAGCTGTGATGGAGAAAAAGGAATATTTGTGATATCATGGCTGCTCTCACTCAAAGACCACACCCTGGTGGCCACTTGTTCCTCTTGGCAACTAGGCCAACCATCTCACATCAGTCACCCTAGCACAGGTGAGCGCAATGTTGCTCTCTCACCAAACCTTGTCTGACAACTGCCATGCAGAGTTATGTTTATTTTATTCTATCTTATTTGCCCTTCTTCTAATTCTATTTCACTCTGCACAGTAAGACAGATTACCTCACCACACAATGATTGACTCTCATCACTCACCTTAGGCTAATTGAACTTGATCACTATTACAGGTCGTAGACAACGCAAGAGTTCGATTGCCTAATGTAGGCCTAGTGTGCATTGTCACAACAGAGGCGCTCACCCTGTTTTTGTATTATAGCTTTTGTTCTGTTCTTATATCTTATCAACTCTTTTTCACAAAACCCTCCCTCTTGCTTTTCCTTCTGCAAAACACCTACCAAAACCCACCAAAACCCACCAAAAGTCCATTGTAAACCTCACTACTGCAAAATCCCCACTCTGGTCAACTGACATTTAGTACTCAATATCCAATGTTTACTTTGAATGCACAACAAGACCCACTGCCTGTAAGCCCTGGGCTAATTCAATGGCCCTTTACCTTGCTAAAGCCCTATTTGAGACCTGGTTGGGCTTATAGTTAGTGCAGGTTAATCGACATGAAAGTGGGTTCCAAGGCTAAGGAGCTTTTCCAGAGGCCTCTGCATGCCAACATTGTGACACATTCGGACTATCATCTATGACAGGGGGAGCCAAGCTGGCAAAGAAGCAGCTAGCACACATCTACAAAGTCAAGGATCTAGGTGAACCAACATTCATCCTGGGAATGGCTATCAATAGAGATGCAAAGACTGGCTCAATATCCCTATCACAGAAAGCCTACTTTACCTGAGTCCTCAAACAATACAATATGGCCAAATGCAACCCTTGATACACACCTCTCCCATCTAGCATCATACTTACAAACTAAATGTCGCCTAAAAGCGAAGCTGAACAACTATTCATGAGTGACAAACTGTACAGACAGCTCCTAGGCACCCTACTGTGGGTGCAGGCTGCCACGAGACTGGACTTATACTTTGCAATCACACTATTTGCACACTTCCAATTGAACCCGGGACCAGCACACTGGAAAGCTCTGTTACATGTGTTAGCATATGTCAAAGGCACACTGGACTATTGCATCATGTACTCCAGAGACCAGGGAGCATCATTAAAGCCTACAGAGTACGTCGATGCCGATTACGGGGAGGATCTTGACACTAGGAGGTTGTCAGGATCGGACTTTGGATAAGTTAAAAACCAACCAGAACAAAGTTAAGTTCTTGTATCGAATACATGAGTCTTTTTATACTATCTACTATATTAGATGCCTGGGCTAAAGTATCATGAGATAATGCTAGGAGGCTTCGAGGGGCTCGTTATGACAGATTGGAAAGGAGAGGTTATGAGAAACGGGGAATTAAAAGGAGAAGGAGAAATAATAATAAAAAAGAGATAAGTAGAAGATATAAATAAAATATTAAGGGGACTTATCAGGACCCCTGACAATACAGCCAGAGGCCTGATCCCAGCCTGACTCTCCTGGACCTGCACACCCAAAAAGGAAATTGATACTTGCAAGGTGGATCAGGCCTCCCGAGAGGGCTCTGTGGACCTGCACATGCCTCAGGCCTCGAGAAATTTCCAAATATGGAAAGTGTTAATCTTCTATATTAGGAAATTTTTCTGTAATTACAATTGTCAAGTCCTTCGATGGCTTGAAACATGGTTGGTTCAATAATAATGTTAATCCTCATTGTCGTCATCTGTCTGGTTACCTGCAGCCTTCCAAGGTCTCCTAGCACTGATTTCCTTGACTGCAGCAACTATAGTGAGCTTTTAAGGTCCTGTATGTTTCCCACAAGCTGCGGCGAGAAGTGGGGAGGTGATTCAACATGCTCGGAAAGGTTACCAAACATCATGTCAACCAACTCATCATTAAGCAGTCTTTCTGACAAGAGATCAGTCAGCCTGAGTGTCCTTGTGAGCTGGCTCCTGAAATATCCATAGGTTCATGCCACGGTAGTGAAAGAAAACTATCGATAACCTTTTCTACCAAGGCTCCTCTTCCTTTTCGGGTGCGCAACCGGTTCAAAGATTCTTTACACTGTCGATGCACCTGCCTGAGCTCGAGCATTTTATGCCAGTAGGAGACTGTCCACAATGGTAAACGTGAACCAGGATAGGACGGGTCTTCAAGGGATATATTGCCGTCCAGTATGGCCTGATAAATGCTAGTGCGGAGCTCTTTCACCAGGTGGATCGGTGGTAGCACTCTGGAGATGAGACTCTCTCCGCTCTCGTTCTCTTGCAGGCTGCTATACCACTTGGCTGCACTGACGGTGAGAAATGCTTGATTGATTGGAGGCGGTTTTGCTTCGAGCAGCTTTTCAATAGTGGTGCTCGGGGATGGGACAATACTGTCGGTGAACTCATCTGGAATGTGGAGCAGCTTCTGACAATGGTTGAACAGACCCAAAGGAGCATCCTTGGGTTTTGTTGGCCACTGTCGGTTCTTTCCAATCCAGTCGGTAGGGTCAAAGGGTGGTTCATGGATAAGATCAATGATGTCGATGACTTTTTTGCCTTCCATCTTGCTTGGGAATGAAAAGTAAAGTGTTTGCTGGGATAGACGACCTCTGAGTGAATGTGAGGATTCAAGTGTTAATTCCACGACTGTAGAAAGCTGTAGATTCAGTCTTCGGATTTTACATAGTTTGACAGCATTCAGCGGCTGCAGCGAGTATCTAAGGTAAATAACTTGTTGCTCTGTTGAGCGGCTGTTGACCTTGGGTCGAGACCCCCCAGGAAGGTGGTCTCCTGGACCTGCACATGGCTCAGCCCTCCCCACCAATAGGTCTCGAGGACCTGCACATTGGATCAGGCCCTATTTCCTTTTATGGAAATCTGTACCTCCACTTTCCTCAGGCCTTGTTGCCTTTTTGGGACGTTTGTACCTGCACGCGGATCAGGCCTCTGGGTGTATTGTCAGGGGTCCTGACTTATCAATAGGGGGTGCACGTGCGAGTCAGGTCATGACAGAGGTCGACTTCGGGTTACGTCTTCCTGATGGCAGGAGGACCGGTATCTTGGAGCTCCAAACGCCAGCAGACTGTGGCCCTGTCTACCATGGAAGCAGAGTACATGGCTATGACACGCGGTGCGCAGCAGGCTTTATGGATGCATAACTTTCTTTTAGAGATAGATATGGGCCAGCCGCTCCTGGCAACCCTACTGGTCGACAACAACTCATCTATGGCACTGGCTCAATCGACAAAAGGACACTCCCGAGCTAAGCATATCGATATCCGTCATCACTACATCCAGGAACGTATTCAAGAAGGCGACATCTCAGTGGCGCATGTCCCCTCCTCCGAAACATCACTGACATGTTCACAAAACCACTACCACGCGCAGTTCACGACTACCTCACTACCCTCCTTGGCATTAAAGGCGTCAACGGCTGTGCGAGTCAGGGGGAGTGTTGAGATAAAGGACTTGCACACCGACGAACAGACGTCATCAATATGGTCACGATGTTTTCCCTTATTCAGTTTTACCTCCCAAAAGTGGCGACAGCCACACCACATATTGATTGGTATTTACCAGTCTTTGTCTCATTGCCTACTCGACGTAAAAGCGGGTTCCAAGGGTAAGGAGCTTTTTCGAAGGCCTCTGCGCATCTACGTCGTCACCACCTGTGCTCCTCCACGCGTGACCTCGGGCCGTTTTCAGTATGGTGCCAAAGTTTGGCAGAAGCTGTGCTGAAGACGGTAGGGTCCGTAGGTCTCACGTTTGTTTGTGCTGTCGTTGACGCACTCTCACATCAGTCGCCTGAGCACAGGTGAGCGCATAGCCGCTCTCTCACCACAGTCCAGCTAACATCTTCCGTGCAGAGCTTTTTTCTTAACTTATCAGTTTCTGTATTGTTTTGTTAATTTCTTATTTTATTCTGCACGGTAAGACACGCTGAGCACCCCACGATGAGTGACTCTCATCTCTCACCCCAGGTTATTCGGACTCAACTGTTTCTTAAAAGGCTGTTGCCGCATCGAGAGTCCGTTGACCTAATGTATGCCTAGCTCGTCGTTGTTACGATAAAGGCGCTCACCCATCCAATTCTATACATTAGATTTTATCTTGTACAATCGTTTTCTTTCGCGCATTCTCATCTCGTTCCTTGTCATCATATATCTCCATGAGTAATGAACAGTCGAATTCTATACCGCCTTCGCTGGCCATGCAACAAGCTCAGCAGCAAGGAGCCCTCGCTACTATCATTGAACGAATTAATGCTCGGTCACTCCCAGATCATAGACCCTTGGCAGAGCCCATCTCGTCTTCACCCCCATCACCTGAAGTTGATACCGACACTGTCAGAATCAGGGCAGAGGAATGTCAAAAGCTTGTTGATGAAACAGTCGAAGGATCGCGGTCTTTCGAAAGTTTTACTGAAGGTCTCAGATGTTTGGGGCTTACTTCAGCTGAGGCGAAGGACTATTTTGACGAGGTCGAACAGCGTGTCGAGCTCCGACGAGCGGCAAAAGGTAAACAGCGTGCTATGCCTTCGCGTGAGCCATCACCAGACGGTTCGAATCAAGAGGGATCTGATCCTAGGAACAATCGAAGCGCCACGCTGCCAGAATCCGAGAGAATCCAGCAGGACCACAGACAGGCAGTCGAATCTATGGCTTGGGCGTCTCTTTGTTCCAAGCTTGATCGCCTCAAAGACTCCGTTGAACGCCCGTCAGCAATTTCCATGGATCAGATCGCAGATATCCTGGGTCAGCCCAAGATATCATCTCATGTCTCGGGAATTCCACCCTCAGTTCTTGCCGCTGCTCCTCATCTCGCACGTTTGCAGAGTCATGTATCCGCGGATCCTTACATCGCTGAGACTTGGCGTCTCCGTCAGGAGTTCGCAAAAGAATCAGCTATTGATCCTCTCATCATTCTTGGGCAGACACAACGTCTCAAGGATCCCATATCTCGCGCAATGTGGAAACTTATTATCCTCAATCATTATGTGGACTTTGAAAAATTATATGCCTCGTTGGACAGAGGCTATGATCAGCATGATGAACCAAAGGATTTCGCGGCTGGCTTCTCACTGGTTAAGAAAGACGTTGCAACAGCAAAACGTCCGGTCAGGTTTGAGTCAGACTGGACTCGGGTCTTCGACGCATGGGCGGCTGCAGTCATTTTGTTCTATCCTCACCGCGAAGATGAACTGTTGCTATACAGAGCAAAAATTGTGGAGTTTTGCCGGACTATTCCAAACGGCGCATCCATCGCGATTCAATTCGACCATGATACTCGTGATCGTTATTCTCGAAATCCTTTTCGGATGGATGACCAAAACGAACTCCACATTCCTTTCCTTGCTCAAGTTCTATCTGTCTCCTCAGCTCCTCAGGCTGGAACGAAGCGCAGTGTGGCATCGACTTCTCAACCTCGTAAAAGAGTGGCTACTATTTGTCAAAATTGGAACCTTGGCTTCTGCAATACGGATCCGTGCCCCGGCAATCGCAGGCATCACATCTGCAGTGAGTGCCGAGGGGGTCATAGAGCACGCGATGTTGAAGAGTGCCACTCAAAACTCAAGCTTCGACGGCAACAGTACCGATCAAATCTCGGCCTCGATGCATAAGACGTCGAATGCTATTTCGCAAGGTCCACGTTCTATTTTACCTCGAGGGACTAAACGTTCCTCTTCATGTGTCGATAACTCTGCAAATGAAATACGGTTCTGCCGAGGATTTGTCTGGAAAGATGATATCTCGCCAACAACATCACCAGCTGCTATTGATACGGAAACTGCTCCACCACTCCCTTCACCACCGCAACACCTGCTCAATGATCCACGTATTACGTCGGCACTCAACGCAGTCGGAAATTCCATACAAGTTGAAACTCCCTTTGATGTGAATAAATTCGAGAGTATGCTCTGGGACCACCCAAACCAACCCTTTATTAAATCAGTTATGAGAGGTTTGTGAGAAGGCTTCTGGCCTTTTGACGAGGGGGACTGGTTTAGCGACAATGACGAAATTTTACCAAATTACTCTTCTGAGAAATCTGATATTGATGCAATCAATGCATTTAGGGACAAAGAGCTTCAAGCGGGTCGATGGACGCGTGTTGATGGTCTGAGCGATTTACTTCCGGGCATGAAGTCCTCACCCTTGTTTGTTATATGGCAGAAAGGGAAGGCCAGAGTGGTGACAGATCATTCAGCATCCAGTCTGAACGATGGCATTCTGCGCCATGATGCAAAAGTCAAATATGATGACATGCGCACGTTCGGCCAAGCTCTCCACAACGCGAAGCGTTCTTTTCTTAGCGAGACTCTAGTTTCTTGGAAATCCGACGTCTCAAGTGCCTTTTTGAACCTCCCAGCACACCCAATATGGCAGCTTCGCCAATTCATCAAGATTGATGGCATCTGGTATATTGTCCACCGTCTAGTCTTTGGAAACCGCGCTTCACCTCGCTGTTGGTGTGCGGTTTCAAGTCTCATGTGCTGGATCGGTGTAAAAAAGCTCAATATTGTCGATTTGCACGTCTTCATGGATGACTTCTTCTCTTGGGATACAGCGTCCAATCTGGTAACATATAAAGGGGTTGCTCGCCCCAAGCAGCAGACTCAACTTTTAGTGTTTTGGGATGCAATTGGCTGTCCATGGGAGGACAAGAAGCAAGAATTCGGTGAGCTCTTGAAAATCATTGGTTTTTGGATAGACGTAAACCGCGGAACCATCACCTTGACCGACGATTCCATCGACGATATCGTAGCTGCCATTCGTGCTTTTCTAGACACACCCTCACGACGTCCGACGCTTCGTACTTGGCAACGCCTTGCCGGCCACATCAACTGGTTACTGAATGTTTTACCATGGGGCAGACCAGCTCTCACGGAGATGTATCGCAAGATGGCAGGTAAGAGTACTTCGTACGCTGGGATCTTCTTAAACCGTGAAGTGATTGCCGACATGGAGTGGCTGATGGACATCATCCCAAAATCGATTGGCGTCCATTTCCTTGATTCAACGCACTGGTCTATTGACTCCGTGGACATGGTTCTATGGACGGATGCTAGCTCTAAATTAGGCCTATCCTTTGTGTATGCAGGAAATGGTTTTGCCTATCAGTTGAAGCCATCAAATACGTCTACCAAGGTTGATATATTCTTCCTGGAAATGGTTGCCATCCTTTCCTCCATTTACCATGTCGCATCCTTCTCTCATCCACCCTGCCGGCTTCTCATCTACACTGACAGTCTTGACTCTGTGGCAGTGTTCAATTCGCTTGGTGCCGCAGAACCTTTGCATAACTCAGTCCTTTGAGCCGTAGCAGGCATAATCCTCCAATCTGGAATCGACCTTCGAGTATGCCACATAGCAGGGAAGGATAATATCAGAGCCAACCTTCTCTCTCGTCTATTGTTTGATGAGTACCACAGGAAGTTTCCTGCAGACCGCGTCCGCTTCTTTGAGCCTCCTCGAGACCTTCTGCCGACGTGATGGAACACTTGCTTTTAAAGGCCCTGGGTGGATCGTCGTCGACGACCCACCCTCCAATGTCACGAAGCGCTCTAGACGAATGGACCACTTTTGTTCAATCTCAATCTATCAAAAATTCGACAGTGTCCAGCTACGCCACTGGCGCACGAGACTATATTCACTTCTGCACATCGCATGGTCTATCTATCGACCCAACACCCCAAACTCTATCAAAGTATATTGCCTATTCATCAAAATTTATAGCGTCTGGATCGAAATATCTCACAGGCGCTCGCCACTTTCTGAGGGATCTCTACCCGGACTTTGACGTAAACCGCTCTCATCCATCGGTTCGAGCTGCTATACGTGGCGCAAAGAAGATTAGGGCCGACCCCGTTCGCCGTAAACTTCCATTGAAAACTTCACACCTGTCCGATTTCCTTTCACGAGCCCACCAAACAGGCAACTACGACGATTTGTTGTTTGCTACAATAATGTCTTGCAGTTTCTACGTGTGTCATGGAATCGGCGAACTCACGCAAAAATCAAAACACTCAACAGATTGGAGAAAGATCGTGAAACGATGCTCTTTGCACTTCTCATCAGGCTATGCCGGCTATCATTTACCTTACCACAAATCAGATCCGTTCTTTCATGGCACTGACATCCTCTTTGCACGTCAGGATGTGGCGGACCCAGTCTCGCTTCTACAGGATTATGTCAAACGTCGCGATCTCTTACATGGCGTTCGTCGAGCGCTTTTCATCACGGAGAACGGATCCCTGCCAACTCGCGCGTGGTTCGACAGGAAGCTTTTTTCATTTGTCGACCACTCTTTTGGCGGTCACTCAGCACAAGCGGGAGGAGCGACATACTTCGCAAATCTTGGGCTTTCCGAAGACATCATCATGGCTATAGGCAGATGGTCGTCTTTGGCCTGGAGGACTTACGTGCGTGAAAACGCTTCGGTTCGTGCAGCTCTACAACTCGCAAGGTTGAAACGCACGGAACGCATGTGAAGTGACTCCTACCCCTATCAGCTTCTCGCTTCATCTATTCACCGCCACCGTCCCCTCCTCACACCTTCACACCCTTATTTAGCCTTAGCGATTCAGCTAGATTCAGCTATGACGTACAGCAATACATACACGCGGATCGCTGCTTGTCAAGCAGCGATCCAGATTGCGCTATCCCCAGCCCGAATCCTCGGCATCCCGCAGCAGAGGTCGACGTAAAAGCGGGTTCCAAGGGTAAGGAGCTTTTTCGAAGGCCTCTGCGCATCTACGTCGTCACCACCTGTGCTCCCCCACGCGTGACCTTGGGCCGTTTTCAGTATGGTGCCAAAGTTTGGCAGAAGCTGTGCTGAAGACGGTAGGGTCCGTAGGTCTCACGTTTGTTTGTGCTGTCGTTGACGCACTCTCACATCAGTCGCCTGAGCACAGGTGAGCGCATAGCCGCTCTCTCACCACAGTCCAGCTAACATCTTCCGTGCAGAGCTTTTTTCTTAACTTATCAGTTTCTGTATTGTTTTGTTAATTTCTTATTTTATTCTGCACGGTAAGACACGCTGAGCACCCCACGATGAGTGACTCTCATCTCTCACCCCAGGTTATTCGGACTCGACTGTTTCTTAAAAGGCTGTTGCCGCATCGAGAGTCCGTTGACCTAATGTACGCCTAGCTCGTCGTTGTTACGATAAAGGCGCTCACCCATCCAATTCTATACATTAGATTTTATCTTGTACAATCGTTTTCTTTCGCGCACCCGCCCACCTCTCCCATTTTTTACGCAATTTCAGTAGTTAATTCTCGTTCTCTTTACCTCTTCTGTCACGATTTGATAGCCTTAGCGATTCAGCTAGATTCAGCTACGACGTACAGCAACACATACACGCGGATCGCTGCTTGTCAAGCAGCGATCCAGATTGCGCTATCCCCAGCCCGAATCCTCGGCATCCCGCAGCGGACTTGCACACCGACGAACAGACGTCATCAATATGGTCACGATGTTTTCCCTTATTCAGTTTTACCTCCCAAAAGTGGCGACAGCCACACCACATATTGATTGGTATTTACCAGTCTTTGTCTCATTGCCTACCCTCAGTCAACCACAATACGTTGAGTGACTGAGGGTGAGCTACATTACTATTTATATTCCGACTAGTCACTCATATATACCTGTAGACTAAGACTTGTTATATTCTACAGGTAATATCATATAGTCAACCACAATACGTTGAGTGACTGAGGACTAAGACTTGTTATATTCTACAAGAATGAAAACTAGTGTATAAGGATGGGGGTGAGTGCCTCTGTCATAGCAACAACAAACTGGGCCTACATTAGACAATTGGACTCTTGCAGCAGCTACAGCCTTGAAAACAGCTCAAGTCCAACTAATCTGGGGTGAGAATAAAGAGAAATAATATGAATGTGACTCTGCATGAAAGCTGTCAGACAGGATGTGGCATGTGCTCACATGTACTAAGGCAGAGTGGATGAAAACAACACAGATGAACCGTAAGACCTGCAGACCCCTATGACATATGAAAATCTCGGTCCAGATGGCATATTACTAGATTGTACAGCTGTTGTTGGTTGCCTACCTTCACCTAGCTGGAAGCCTTTCCTATAAATAATACATGGACAATTGATGCGTTGTTTGACTCTAAAAAGTTATCTTCTGGGACACATCTATCCGCTATATCATGTATCTGGAGCAGCACAGTCATCTTCGAAGGATTGGCTGTCTGGACTCGGATTTGGTCCTGAGGCCTGAGGCTTGGAAAAGCTGGCAACGTGCATCTGATCCTGTCAGTCGAATAAGCAATCGAGGCAATTGCAGGTCGGGTACGAAGAGGATTAAATTTCCTCAGACATAACGTTCCAATGTCATTAATTTAATCTGGATTTACGAATCAGGTTTGAATGCTGAAGTCACAAAAAGGTGGGCTGCCTCCCATATGCGAGAGATGCATTGTTCACTTTATTTCTGAGTGTAAAGTCGTCCCACAAGTAGCGGTACCTAATTTGGAGTACTATCATGTCAAATTGAAAACTCTAACAGATGTGACACGGAAAATAGCCATTAAAAAACTTATCATCGGGTCGATGAACAACAATAAGCGGACGTACTTGGGTCCGGAATGGGAGAGAACCTGGACAACACAACTCAGAGTGGAAGCTTTATCGACTCAGCAGGTACAGAACCAAGTAAAGACGTGTCTCTGGGACCCGAGAACATACCGCGTGGTTGCGCACGGTTTTAATGGATCATGACACCAAAAGGTATCCAGCAACCGCACAAGACCTCGAAAGATGCGAAACCTTGCGCCAATGGAGTTTTGTTTATTGAGGAACAAGGACAAAAATGTAAGTAGTCAGGTTGGGTCTTCAAGCTTCAAAAGTAACACAACCCGCGAGTCTGTAGAAAGAGAGTCAAGATCTGAGATTTAGGAGCCTTACACCAGTGGGAAAAGAAGGTTGCAGACTGCGGATAGCTGCGGAGATTCGATGGAGACGTCAGGTTAAGCGCTCAAGCGCTTAAGTCAATACAGTGTTGCTTCTGAAGAAAAAAAAAAACAGGAATAAAGACGAAGAACCCAGGAAGCACATGTAACAGGATTGAAAAATCGGAAGACTGGCATGGATTGTACTACCGGAAGGCAGCTGGTTTGGTTCATTGAAATACAAATACTGCTGTGAAACGAATTACTATATTACTACCAAGCCTGCGCAATAACTTAACTCGGAGTTTCAATTACACGGGCGCAATTAGACTTTACTGATGCTGGACAACGTGGAGCAAGTGGCTAGTGGGACAAGAATCCGCATGGTACTTGCGAGGTTTAGCTATACTCATTATGAGTCATGAGAGCTGTTTGGGTATTGACGGACTATTCAGAGCATAGGACTGGGTGTTGCCGATCATCGGCCACACACGGCTTAAGCAATACCGGAAGGAGGATCGCGTGGTGCATTTCAATCTCCACGGGGATAGCTGAGGAGAATGACGCAGTGCACGTTGTTCTTTTCCTCTCCTGATGATAGGTACGTATACATTGTGATTGTAATCGTCACGATTGAAGGTTGACAGTGATTGACGTGCATTACGACGAACATTCATGGGTGTAGCTCTGTAAAACATAGAAGCGTATCTGTGTCGTCTGCCTTATGACGGAACGGACCGAGATCAAGACTGAAGATAGAAGACAGAAATATCCACGCACACACATGTCATTCGCAATCTGGGGTACTCACAGGAGCTTCAAATACTCTTTGCAGCACATTTATCGCATGTCTTGGAATATGCTCACATTAGCGCCGGCCGGCGTCACATATTCAATTCAAGGAACGTTATTATCCACCGGAATCCATTGAATAGATTTTCTGGCCGGATCCATCTGCTTAACCACAGAAATGCTTGTGGTCGCAATCCTAGCCGCGACTGATAATTTCAGCGCATCACATCATCATCAGAATACATACGTGCCTCTAGGACATTCGTGTGCATTGAATGACGGCCCGATCGCGGATCCGTTGATCATGGATCACTTGTGGCACTTCTCAATGTGAACGAACTTGATTTTTTTCAAACATTGTGACTTGTCACGATAACAAAGCTCAACTGCTCCCGGATGCGTTTCGTCGAAAGCACCTTCCGTAAGTATGTCACCTCGCTTCACGATCGTGAAATCCATAGATTGACAATGACTATATAGGACATTGGTTTCCAGGCTTCATTTCGGATCTGGATTATATCGGTCGTGGGGATGTACATATCTACAGAGCAATGATTACACAGCGACGAATCATGCATTAATCATGGCCCACTCCGCTCTTATCTGCGCAGCACAACCACAGATACCGCATGTCTCTCGATGGACAATCGGTGATTCGCGGGTTTAACGTCATTCTGTGTCACTATCTTTTAACAGGAAAGGCACAGCATATTGTCCTAGTCCAGTTTCAGAGTATTGACAAAACTATGTTGAAGTTCGTTCGTCGAGATGCCGACCCTGTTTTCGCCTTTCCTTACTATAAGGGAATGGGCAAGGTACATACTGTCACTTGTACCCCAAGATGCTTCTCGGTCGGTGATATGTCAGCCATCTTTTGCCAAAAACAACAGGATCTCTCCAGTTGAGATCATGATCACCATCTGTCGAGATTGAGATATGCGATCTTAGCATTTGATATCGGGAGTAAGGCTGTGTGATAATTACTTATCCTTATCCTGATGGACCCATGTCCGTTGGCAGGGTTGCTTCCATTTATATTTTTGAGTTCTACTGGAAAGTGCCCAGGTGGCTGTGTGAGGAAGTTTTTGGACAACACAGACAAATCCAGGAAATCGTGACGTGTCAGAAGCTGAGAAGCGCATGGGTGAGGTTCGCTGTAATCCAAGCTGAGACGCAATATTTGGATCCCCTTGAAGTTTCTCCGTGCTTCGCTGACCAGTGGGAGAAGCACTTTGGGACGCCCCATGCGTGCGTGCAACCGGTCAAGTCAGCATTTGCGTGAGGGCTCATGGGTCGAGTTTTAGATATTCTCCATGGCTGGGACCGAACGAGGACAAACTTTTCTGGCCACGGAATAGTTCGGCGGTGTTGACAGGTGCAAGGCTTGATGGTCCCGATCTAGGTGGATGCTGGATGTTGCCGGGTCCAGGAACAATGTTGTCAAGCCAAATCGGAAGCCTCCAGAGCGCCACGTTCTCTCTCGTCATCGTCATATGTGTTTCCATATGACCAAAGCAGGGGGTCGGGCGTGGGCAATGTGCTTACTTGACTTCCATGATTGGTGTCGTCTGCGGGTCCCGTATTAGATGCGGTGGCAAGTACTTAGATAGTTGGACCTGGACTACATTTACTGTAAAGCGTACCGGCGGCAAGTGTGTGGGAAAGTGGTGATCAGCTTCAAGGATCCGGCGCAGAGCTGGTCCTATAAAAGGAGAGCGCTCCTCATCAGTAACCACTTTCCCGCTCTCCCCCCCTGGTTCCCTCCCTGTCCCCTCCACGTTTCCCCTCCTCCTGCTGCCCGACATGTCGTCCAGCACAATCTACAACGTGTGTCCAATTTCTTGATCTTCATATTCCCTTTTCTGCCCCAAGCCTGCTTCCGCGGCGGCAGTAGCCTTTCGTCGTCACGCCGTCCCGAAGCTTCCTTCGCTTTTTGACGTTTCCGTGTCATATTATAACCTCCGGGGCACGTGTGGGTCAGCCATGCGTTGCCTTGCTCTTCTTCATACTTTTTTTCCAACGCCGATGCTCAATGAATCGCCCCATATCACAGCACAGGACTCTCCAGCCCTCAGGACCTCCGACTCAAGGAACAAGTCAACATGCACGGCTCAACGATTCGTTTGACGCAATTCGACACGAATTCGATGCTGTGGTGGCAGAGCTGAATCTCTTACGGAGCCAGAGGGATGATTTAGAGTCAAAAGGTGTGTTTCGTGTGCTCATAGTAATCCAATCATCTTAATTCATCTTCCTACTCTGCCCCGATCTCCATCAGTCGCTGTCCAAGTTAACGAATTAACAAAAATACAACAATCACTCTATGACCTCGAGAGCCAACACAACAAAGTCCGCACTCAATATGATGAAGAGGTCCATCGGCTGCGCAGCGAGTTGCATGTTCTACGACAAGGGGCTCAGCCTCATCCTCCTGTGGGTCCCGGATCCATTGGTATATCTGGTCCTGCTGGGTCTTCGAATCCCCTTCCGGGTATTCAAATCGGAGCTGGTTCACAGCCGTACAACAATGACCCATACTACCCTCGGGACAGAGAGCGCGAGCGAGATAAAGAAAGAGAGCGGGAACAGAGAGAGAGGGAACGAGAGCGAGATCGCATTGATAGGGAACGAGAATCTGATAATCGCGACCGTGAACGTGATAGAGCACGAGGAGATAATCGGGTTGTCGATCCTGATTTCAAGCGTGGACTCGGTGATCGGGATCCCAAACGCCCCAAGCAAGACCGTATCAAAACTGATCGTCCAGGTATTCCTTCTAATAAACATGCAGTACCTTTGCTCATGCATTAATAGATCATTTTAGCCCCTCGCTGGGGCCCGGAATGACGCCTAAACTCCCACCGCCGCCATCATCCAGTTCAGCGGCCCCCGGCGGGCTGGCACAGACGTCTTATCCAGCCAGCTCCTCCAGTAATCCGGCAGAGCAACCGCACTCTGGTGCTCTTGTTCCAGTCCAGGCCGGCTCCGCAGGAATCCCGGATGACTTTGACATTCATACCGTCTCTCCAGATTTCAAGAAAGAGGGTAGTGACTGGTTCGCGATCTTCAATCCCGGAGTTAAGCGTGTGCTTGACGTGAGCCTTGTTCACAACCTTATGCATGAGAGGTATGTCAGTTATCTATTAAGAATTTCTTATCATAAACACCCTTCTCGTCTTCTTTTTTTCATTGTGCTGGAAATAATTTTGTTTATTCTAGTGTTGTATGCTGTGTTCGGTTCTCACATGACGGCAAATACCTGGCCACGGGGTGCAATCGTACAGCCCAGATCTATGATACGAAAACGGGAGCAAAGACGTGGTAAGTAGATTGGTTTAGGCCATCTTCCTGGAAAGGGCCAGGTTTCTAATCATTTTTTTGTTCGTATAGTGTGCTTGTAGACGAAGGTGCTGGAAAATCAGGTGACTTGTATATTCGTAGTGTTTGTTTCAGCCCGGACGGAAAATACCTTGCTACTGGTGCCGAGGATAAACAGATCAGGGTATGTATACTTCTTTGTTGTTGGGAAATGGGTGGTTGATGAGTTATATGTTAAGATCTGGGACATTCAAAAGAAGCGTATTCGTACCGTATTTGATGGACATCAACAGGAAATCTACTCGCTTGACTTCTCATCTGATGGACGCCTCATTGTATCGGGATCCGGAGATAAGACAGCGCGCATATGGGACATGGAGAGTGGGTCCTCAAAGGTGCTTACTATCAACGACCCAGACTCACTCAACAATGACGCGGGTGTAACGTCCGTTGCTATCTCTCCGAATGGTCAATTCGTCGCTGCCGGTTCCTTGGATACGGTCGTGCGCATATGGGACGTGGCTACCGCACAGCTAGTGGAACGTCTCCGTGGGCATAAGGACAGTGTGTATAGTGTTGCATTCACGCCCGACGGGAAAGGATTGGTTAGCGGCAGTTTGGACAAGACACTGAAATATTGGGATGTGAGTGGGCTCATGCCAGGTGGAAAAGGAAGGAAAGAGGCTGCGAACGGGGGACCAGCGAATGGACCCGGAGCAGTGGTTAGGAAGGACGGAGAGAAGGGAAGTCCGTGCACTATGAATTTCCTGGGACATAAGGATTATGTATTGAGTGTTGCGGTGTCGCATGATGGCCAGTGGGTGGTATCTGGTTCGAAGGATCGAGGGGTGCAGTTCTGGGATTCGAGATCGGCAATCGTGCAGTGCATGCTCCAGGGGCATAAGAATTCAGGTAGGTGGTTCTTGAGGAGGTCATTGAAGACTTTGGGTCAATTTACTATTTTGTAGTGATCTCCATTGACTTGAGTCCCGCGGGGAATATCCTTGCTACTGGCAGTGGAGATTGGCAAGCCCGGATATGTAAGTTGCTTTTGTGTTGATTGTGCTGCGAATCTTTGCTCATGGCTCTAATAGGGAGTTACACCACCGTCTAATAGTCGATTTATATCCTGCCATTTTTTATACTATCTCGCTCTTGTTCATGTTGCGTTGCATCTGTATTCATTCGTGCTTTGTCTATCCTTTCCATCTTGTCAGCCATACATGATGTTGCGATCATCTCGAGTTTCCGAATGTACCCTTACCCTGCACTGTTTTCACGTTTATGTTGTCTAGAGACAGGCATTCGAGTCTTTCTCTACGAAATGTAATAACTCCCCCAAGTACTACTTTAGATGAGCCTGCAGATACCCCGAATAATGTGCCGTTGATAATTCTTCCCTTTGTTTGAGTCGATCCCTCAGCAAGTTTGTAATTTAGCAACACTGACTGTCTTGAGCGCTCTTGCGGTTTTTTCACTAGGTTGCATTGCCTGCCAATACGCTTTACGCGTCGGCTGTAGAAGACTACCGCCGGCGTAGATGTACATATATCTACTTCAAATACCTAGCTTTGACAGCTTTCTGGTACGAAAATTACCCTGAGTTCAAAGCTAGTCTAGTAGTCTCTCACCTCGTGTTTACGAGTTTGACAGTTCTAGGCTATAATAGCATGCACCGCCCCTTCCTTTCAATCTTGCCCATCATCTGACATTGTTTGTGGCAGATTGCGCACGGAGTACGTCTATCCAGACATTGCCACAATGATGTCAATAATGTAGCATCACAATTGTGCCAGTGAGTCTTAACGTTGTCTGTCGTCTGTCTTGCAAAATTTGTTGGAAAAATCCCTGATGCATTATCAGATAAGAGTGGCATTTTCAGAGCTAATTATGCCTAATAACTTAATAATGATGAGTCAGATACCCTTATTAGGAGTTATTAGGCCTAATTAGCTCTGAAAAT
>QLOM01006021.1:0-15563 GCA_003313785.1 Termitomyces sp. MG148
CTCCGGCGCCTTGCAAAGGTGCACCTTATACACCTTCACATTGGCTGCTCCAATTGGTCAATCAAGTGTGCTTGCTTGGTAGTCTGTTAGAGCTCCCATGAACTTTGAATCCAACTCCCAGGCATAGTAGTCTGTAAGAGCGACCTCTGGAGGCTATGGCTCAGTCACACAGCTGTCAGAGGGAAATCCAAAGTATATATAGGTAATACAACAATAACTACTCACCTGGCAGAGAAAAATCCAAAGAGAACAAGTCTAGGGATTCCCTATGCCAGGAGTGATGCTTCCAAGGCTCCAGAAGTGTGGGAAGTAACTGTATAGCATGACAAAAGCCACAATAAAATTTATAATCTAAAAAAGGAAAATCTCCGAAAATAATCAAAAACTCGGAAATTGCACATGTCTCATGTGACTTGCTTAGTAATTTGGAGGCTAGCCTCGAGATGACTAAGCCTCTGGATGCTTACTAAGCCTCTGGAAGCGTTGGCTACACTTGTTTGAATGATAACTAAGGAACCAGAGCACCTCAAGGGCTGAGAATAGTACCAATAGACAGTGTTGAAAGAATAGAAGCAGTAAAGTAAAGGAGTGACAGCAGAAATAGGGAAATAAATAGAGGAAGAATGAAAGAATAAGGAGTGGAAGAAGGGAGAAATGAGAAGTCCCCTGACATAGTCGTTGTCGTATACGTCGACCTCAACGTACTCATTGTCCAACAACTCTTCTTGTTCAGAGGCGTTCCCAGCCTCTGGCTCTTCATTGTTGAGGTTCTCCACCTCATCATCCTCAACATCAGGTTTGTTTTCTGAGTCTACCCCTTCCTTATCAGGGATAGCTGTGTGTGCCGCATATACGTATGTGCGTGGCTTGGCCATTGGCCTTCCACTACCACCTGGGCATTTGTTAGCATAATGTCCAGAGCATCCACACTTAAAGCATGTGTTTGCCGCAAAGGGACAACCTACTTCCACTCTCAGAGGCCCATTTGACGTCTTGACAATGCCAACAGCCTGCTTCACGCAATCACCATCTTGGTGTGGCCTTCGCTGGGGGTCCTGCACTGGCTGGTCCCATCTATCCAACGGGCGGTGATAAGACCTGGGCTGGGCTCAGCGCAGCAAAGCTATAATTAGCGACTTTTGTTGATAGAAGTTTGGCGGCTCACTCAGGCGATCAGGCGTGACATGGACTACACATGACTAGGTGACCACGGGATGTTTAGCGCATGGGACTTCTAGACCACGGGACTTGCCCACCTGACTGTTAATGCACGGACCACACACATGACCTTGGGCTTGATAATAGGTCACCAATCAAAGATAGCCGGTGCCTTATAAGATTACATGACTTGCCGACGGCCATCAGCAGGCCATCACTTCTTCAGCCCCGGTGCATAGCAGTTAGCGACGCTTAACTTTACCGACGCTTAGCGACTTTGGCAATGCCAGCCTCCTTGATTGTTTCAGACCCCAGAATAGTCACCGTTTATTTGACTGATTTCAGTGCTCACTTGGTGACTTAGCGCTTGCCGACTGATAGACGCCACGGGTTAGCTATTTCACATTCTATTCTTCTTGTCATAATCCATTCCCCATTGTGTTACTTAGCGACTTATAGCTTAATTAACATGGCAACTTAGCGCCTATAAATCCTGTACATATTTTGTCTTAAGAGCATTGAATTCCATCCCCACAGTTCAGATCACAACTTGCGCACACTAAGTCCTCAGAGTCGCTAAGAGACTTACTGTTTTACTGACTACACTAAGCTTGCCGCTTCTTTGCCAGTCTTGCCGACTGTCTAGGTGCTATACAAGCACACTTCAACTACGTTACGTCGCCAAGTCCTTGCCGACTGTTGGCACCCTAGCGTCTCGCAGGCTACACGGCTTAGATCGCTAAGCACCTTTCTTCCAATTACTCCATTTTCCTTAACAAACTAAGTCTCTGGGACCCTGCCCGGACTCCCTCTCAACTAGCAACCGCCCAATGCATTACCTTTCACAGTAGCTAGGTACCGTTTACCCTTGACAGTACTTAGCGACTTCTGGGCATCATCAAATTGGAGCCCACCACAAGGGACTTTAGGGCAGAATTCTGCCAGAAACTTGTTTGCAACGCCAGCGCCGCCTTCTAGTTCAGTCGGCAGGCGCCACTATCCCTTTCCACATTTTGCCTTCTACTCCCCAGTTACCTGGAGCCTTACCACGTTGCACCTTAGCGCAAGAACTTGCCAATTACACAACTGAGCTTACAGTCGACAACATCCCAGACCTTTTCCCCCGCCAACTAGACTTTGATGCTAGCGCACCTGGCACTCAGACTCCTCTTGCCGACTTAGCTCAGGGATCACCACCTAATCCTATCACCCCATTGTCACAACTATTCAGAACCCCCACTCCCTCACCTCAAGCTTCACCACTTTGCTTACCAACTACTTCGCTACCGACAACACTGTTACCGACTCGCACTATGGAGGCAGCTGTCGCTCAGCGCATGCCGCCTCGAAATCATTTCTCAGCCCCCAAATGGGATGAGACAAAACCCCGGGAACTCACTCAATACTTTAAGGAACTCAAATACCTCTTTTGTGACTGCAGTATTACTGACCACACCCAAATGAAGGAATACGTGGCACGTTATGTGTCATACAACACGGCAGAAACATGGACTGGCCTCAGGGAATTTAGCGCCCCTGCTGCTGCTCTTGGCGACAACCCCCCGCCAGCAGCAACTTACAAAGACTGGAAGCCCGCCGTGATTAGGCTCTATCCTGGCGCTGAAGCCTCTACACGTTATACGGTCAGCAAACTTCAGAAATTGGTACAGGACACTTTTGACAACGGCATATACACCCTTGGCGCCCTCTTGACTTATTACCGCAACTTCCAGAGAGTCGCCAGGTGGCTTTTACAGAACGGCAAGCTCTATGGGAATGAGGAATGTTGCTTATTCCAGCAAGGTATCCCCACATCGTTATGGGCTAGGATTGCTAGGCGCTTGGAAATCACGCAGCCTAACCACCACCCAGAGGAGCCCTATAATGTGAACGACGTCTTTGAGGCTGGTAAGTGGATTCTTAAAGGCACGGACACTGGCATGAGCGCCCCTCGTCCTGTTGCCGTCCCTGGTGTACTGCCTGTCCCTGCCGCTGCCATTGCTCCCTTACCAACCCCACCGCCAGCCGATCGATATGTGAAGAAAGAAGATTTGGACACCGCCATTGCTGCCACAGTTGCTAGCGCCATGATCCGCATTGAAACCATGATCACCACTAGTCTTACCGCCTCTCGTAATCCCACCCCTGTTAACAACCTCTGCCATTTCTGTGGTGAAGTCGGCCACACTATGACAAGGGGTCGCTGCCCAACGTTGGAAAACTACATTTGCCAAGGACGCATTCACCGGGCAGCTGACAGTAAAGTGGTACTTCCCTCAGGCGCCATCATTCCCAATTATCCAGAGCTCAAGTCCTACCAAGAACGAGTGGATAAATGGCATCGTAGAAACCCTGGCAACTTGGTGACTGGCACCCTTACCGGCAACGCTAACCCTGACGTGGAACAAGCTATGCAACAACAAATGGTACTTGAAGTTATGCATTTGGACACTTTTAGCAACTTGGGCAACCTCACTAAAGACGCATGTATTGAAAGCTTAGAAAAGGAATTGGCAATGCTGAAGAACCAGGTCTTTGATGGGGTGGAAATTAAGCAACCTAAACAGCCCCTCAAGGGATACCATCCTCTAGCGCCTGTCACTGCCGACCCCAATGTCACTTCAGCGCCTACCGTTACACCCGCCGTAACCACCCAACCGCCTACCAACCCTGCCTCCATCGCTAAACCCGCTAACCACGCAACAGATGCTAACAGTGCTCCCTTGCCACCTCTACACCCTTATGCGGGTTTACCTGCACGCTATACCGCGCCTGTCCAACGGAACTTTGCCGCCTCTGACAAGCGACCGGAAGGAGGATATAGACCCACTGCTCCCATATATGACATAGAGAAATCCAACCACGTCTTCAGCCGCATCATGAAAACACCCGTCACTCTGTCAGTAGAAGAACTTTGCAGCATAGCGCCAGATGTAAGGAATCAAGTCAAAACAGCGGTAACCCCCAAGTGCACTCTTCAGGCAACGGTACAAGACGTTAGTGACATAGACAACACACTACCTGGATTTTTGATCACTACTGACCCCATGCTTATTGACACCAACTTCGCACAACAACTCACTAATGCCACCTCTGTGGACCCCATGAAATCCTATATCAAGTTGCTAGCACCAGGAGAAGACCCTGCAATCCTCACCGTTGCTCAGGACTCACAAGCCATATGCTCTATTATGCTCACCGTTAACAGTCGCCAGGAAATTGAAGCTATTGTGGCACAGTAGACAGGTCGCTTGAACTCGCCAAAAATGTGCCGTGCACTATTGGCGATCTAACGTTTTATTTGCAAATCCACATCCTACGTTCACCCGCATATGACATCTTACTTGGCCGCCCCTTTGACATTTTAGCGTGCTCCATAGTCAGGACCCTTTCAGACAACGAAACCATCCTCACGATTAGCGACCCCAACTCTGGTGTCCGCCGCACAGTACCGACTTTCCCTAGAGGTTGCCAAAAAGAAAAGATCACCAAGGCACCTGCCTTCACTGAACAACACCTGGGCCAACACAGGTGTTTTCACCCACCATTGAGGAGGTGATTGGCGACGATCACGGAGATGTAGCACTTATGCTAAATTATGACCACCAAAGTGGTCTTGTAAATATTGTTTCAACTGCCTATCTTGATCCTGATGTACTTGCCCCCTCTTTCGACACTAGCGCTGATGCACTTAATCCCAGTACGGACCCCAGAAACATACAACCCCTTCCTGACTCTGCTCTTGCCTACCTGTACCTTACCGCCTCTGATCAATTTGACCGCTTCACTTCTGCTGATACGTATCTTGAAACACTCCCTAATTCCTTACACCCTGCTATTCTTGGACTTACTTGCCCTAGCAACCCTGCTAGGGAATCATCCCCTCCCTTACCTATCACCTCCACCTTTGCTGTCGCTAACACTAATAAACGCAAAGGTGTTCAGGTCAAAAAGAAGTACAAGCCTGTAACGCTTAAAATCAAGCCAGTTGCCAGCTCAGTTTCCGAGAATTTCAGAATTGAATGAAAGATCATTGGCAACCCTCTTGCCGACCTCCTGACTTTAACTCCCAATCTGCCGCCCTTCCAGCCGACTAGTCGCTTCACCGAGGATCGTCGCAAGCAATTCCTTAGCAACCATGACACTGGTTTTCTCACTTCATCAGAATTGGATGTGCTTACCGACCTTATGTCTAAACAGAACCAAGCATTTGCCTGGGAGGACTCTGAGAGGGGTAGCTTCCGTACCAACTTCTTCCCGCCGGTCGTCATACCGACTATCCCACACGTACCCTGGACTGAACATAACCGACCTATACCGCCTGGACTTGAAGCTGAGGTTTGCCAGATCATACGCAGCAAGATCAAGGCTGGCGTCTATGAGCCTTCAAATAGTGCTTACTGCTCGCGCTGGTTCTGTGTCCTCAAGAAAAATGGTAACCTCCGTATTGTTCACAGTCTAGAGCCACTAAATAGGGTCACCATACAACACTCTGGCGTCTCTCCCTTTCCCGACCATGTCGCTGAATCCTTTGCCGGTAGAATCTGTGGCGCTACCTTAGACCTCTATGTCGGCTATGACAAGCGCCTTATCCACCCTTCCTCACGCGACCTTACCACCTTTCAAACTCCCTTTGGCGCCTTGCACCTAGTCACCTTACCAATGGGCTGGACCAACTCAGTCCCCATATTCCACAACAACGTCAACTTTATCCTCCAACCTGAAATACCCAAATTTGTACAAAGCTTCATAGACGACGTTGGCGCTAAGGGTCCCAAAGATTGGCGACTCATTGATGGCCTCCCAGCGACTCACTCCGACAACCCTGGCATTTGCCTAGCGCTATGGGACTTCTTCCAGCTTCTTAATCGCATTCTCCAGTGCATGAAGTATTGTGGTGGGACGTTCTCTGGCCACAAGCTTGTCTTATGCGCCCCTCGCTTCAAGATCCTTGGCCATGTCTGCACGCCTAGTGGACGCGTTCCCAATGAGTCACGCTTAGCGCTTCTGGAGCGCTGGGGTATCTGCCACGACCTGTCGGAGGTACGTGCCTTCTTAGGGACTGTTGGCGTCTTGCGCATCTTCATCAAGAACTTTGCCCACCGCGCTCACCATCTTAACCGACTCACACACGCTAACGCCCCATTTGAGTTTGGACCGGAACAAGTTGCCGCACAAAAAGACCTTGTCAAAGCGCTACAGGAAGCACAGCCCCTGGTACCTATTGATCATCAGTTGCCAGACCCAGTTATCCTGGCGGTGGACACCTCTTGCATTGCAGTTGGTTTCTTTCTCTGCCAATGCCTTAGCGACAACAGAAAACAGAGGCGCTACAACCGCTTTGGGTCCATTATGCTAAACGATAGAGAATCTCGCTACAGTCAGGCTAAACTTGAACTCTATGGCCTCTTTAAGGCTTTCCAGGTGCTAAGAATGTATCTCATTGGCGTGTGCAACCTCATTGTGGAGGTGGACGCTAGGTACATCAAAGGTATGCTGCAGAACCCTGACATACAGCCCTCCGCCAGCATGAATCGCTGGATCGTCGCTATTCTAATGTTCCACTTTGAACTTGTACACGTCAAGGGCACTTACCATGGACCTGATGGACTCTCCCAATGCCCGTTGCAGCCTACCAACCCTACGCCAGACCGTAGCAACGACGACACCTTTGACGACTGGATCGACCGCTTGCATGGGTTCATGCATCTTATACAACTTCCTATTTGGCTGCTCCGTAGCGACCAACCAGCTAGTGCTTACTTACACCCCATCATTCCCTACCAGCCGACTCCCTTCACGGCCCCTCTCACATTCTTTACCGCAAACCTTACTGACCAGTCGCCAACCCTCCGACGTGTTGAAGAACCCAAACCCCTACAAGAAAACAGTGCCGACCTCACCTACGACTCAGTACCCAGGAGCGCTAAAGCTCAAGCAGACGACAACCGCCTAGACACCATTAAGGTTTGGTTGGACACCCTTAAGTGCCCTGACCATCTTAGCGACGACGAGTACGCCACTTTCATATGATATGCCACCAATTTTTTTACGAGCGACAATCGACTTTGGCGACGCAACAAGGATGGTGCTCACAAATTAGTGGTACAGCCTAGCGACTGACTCAAGATCCTACACGCTATGCATGATGATTTAGGCCACAGGGGACTTTATGCTACACGGGCTATTCTGCTAGAACGCTTCTGGTGGCCCCACATCAGAGCTGACGTCGCTTGGTACATCAAGACTTGTCACCTGTGCCAGATTCAACAGACGCGCCAACTACTCATTCCGCCGATGGTCGCTACGCCAGCGCCTCTCTTCAGCAAGATTTATATCGACACCATGCACATGCCCAAATCAGGTCGCTACAAGTATATCATACAAGGTTGCTGCTCGCTTGTACACTGGCCAGAGTTCAGAATGCTACAAAAGGAAAACACTGACGCCATAGCTAAGTGGTTATTTGAAGACGTTATTTGCTGCTGGGGTGCGCTAAGAGAGATAGTTACCGACAATGGTGCCCCCATCATTAAGGCATTAACCTACCTTGCCAAAAAGTACAATATACACCACATTCGCATCTCTGGCTACAACAAACGCGCTAATGGTCTGGTGGAGCGACCTCACTTTGACGTGCGCCAAGCTCTCTTCAAGGCGGTAGATGGCGATGAGTCCAGATGGAGCAAAGCGACCTATTCAGTCTTTTGGTCAGAAAGGGTAACTATACGCAAACGCATGGGGTGCTCACCTTATTA
The DNA here is from genome assembly GCA_003313785.1 of Termitomyces sp. MG148. Taxonomy (NCBI): domain Eukaryota; kingdom Fungi; phylum Basidiomycota; class Agaricomycetes; order Agaricales; family Lyophyllaceae; genus Termitomyces; species Termitomyces sp. MG148. The sequence continues at coordinate 7,917 of QLOM01006021.1, forward strand.
TGCAGCTACTAGCACCCACCCCTTGCTCCCTGCCGACATTGTGGAGGCGACGTACCTTCAACCCATGCCCAACTCCATCCTCACCATCAAGGACTACAACTTCAGTTGTGGGTCGCTAGTGCTCATGAGGAACTCCAAGATTGAGACCACCCACAACAAGAAGATGCGCCCACGCTACTTAGGACCATTGGTAGTTATCTCTCGCAACCGTGGAGGAGCTTACATGCTTTGTGAATTAGATGGATCAGTGCTGCACAGACTGGTTGCCACCTTCCACCTCCTTCCCTACTTAGCGCGTGAACAAATACCCTTACCACTGGAGGCGCTAGACATTGATACTACCAAACTCAGGGAACTCGAAGAAACCGACCTTTTAGATGATGACAACTTACCGCATCCAGAAGAAGATGACTTGTAGTCGCTAACGCCCTTGCTAAGCCTTTCTTACTTACCATTTTTCTTTATCTTTCTTAAGATTTTATTACTACACAGACTTTCTTTACATACCACAAGACGCAGCGCTAGCACCCTATAGGCACTTGGCGCCTTGCGCAACTCTTGCACAAGGGTTTTCCACCATGATGATCTACTGAGTGTTCCCTTAAGAATTCAAGTCGCTAAAAACACCACTTTTGCTAAGTCTTTTCTTTCACAAGTCCTTCCAGTACACGTTCCTTTACTATTTTCTTACTACCAATTTCTTACCTCACACAACATTGCAAGTCCCAAAACGTTTATATTACATTTTTTTCTTTCTACTACAAGTCCATCTATGTGCAACAATACTAAAAAGTGCAAAATTTTACAGGCGCTAGCGACTAGGCCTGGTCACGGTCGGCGGGGAAGGAGAATGGTGGGAGTGGGAAGAGGTCTTTGGCTTGGACATTGTTCCTCTCCTGCCAAGCCAGCGCCTCCTCGCAATCCTGCTGGTAGCGCCTCAAGATGGCCACACTGCGTCCCAGCATCCTCCTCCGCATCCTCATCCCGGCCATCTCAGCGTCCACCGCTCTCATCTCCCGTGCCATTACCAACTCCATACCTGCCGCTCGCTCCATGAACCGCTCAAGCTCCTCAGGTGACCGCATTCCGGTAACCAGGTACACCAGTTCTTTGCCCAACCACTTGTAGTCGTTCCCGGTCACTCTAGAGGCGGGAAGGGGGGTCCATCGAGGATCCACCCTAGCAACAGGGGCGGGGCGTTTCTCCTGCTTGAATTCCTTGTCGCCAGAAGACATCTCCCAAGCGGTCGCCAGCTGGGATCGCCAAAAGGTTAGCGACACCCAACGCCTGGAGAGGAGTCTTATCTCCTCCTCTCCTGCTTGCTCCTCCTCCTCTCCCTCAACCTCTTCTGCCAAGTCGCCAGCGACGGAAGGAGAAGGCGACTGACTAACCAAGATGGATCAGGCGCTAATTTTGTAAGCAGTTAACAATTACTTACCAAGTGCCGCTAGGCCCAGCCACGGGAGAGGGCCGCTGCCAGGGGAGAGGCTCAAAGTCCATCTCTGCTAACAAGAAGTCGCTAAAAAAAAATCACAGAAGAAACCAGAAAGCTTACTGTCCGAGGCCATACCAACAAAGAGGCGCTTGGCCTCTCTGGCAGGACTCAGAGGGGAACCTGCTCTCTTACCAACCAACCACCGGCTTGCCGACTCTACCGACCCCTTGCACGCTACAGCCTTCCCTTTCCCCTTGGACGTTCTGCCCCTCAGTGGAGGCCAGCGAGTGGTCGGCTGTGCAGTTCCTTCCAAAGGGGGTGGCCAAGTTCCATCGCCTTGACGAGTCAGCAGCGCCAGACTCTCCTCCGTAATGCTGGTGACACCGCCAGCCTCCACCAACGCTCACTCCCTCACCACAAACTCCCTAGCCTGCCTAACCTGTACCAACCGTTCAAACGTGCACTTGACGATTGGGTCTTCCTTGCCGTGCTCCCGAGACTTGAGGCCATCGTAAGTACATGCCCGCTTGAGGGCGTTGCACCGATAGCAGGGCAAAACCAGGCTTTGGGGTCATTGTCAGCCCAGCACTTATCACACTAAGTCCAATCAGGTCAGAACAGTCACTAAAGGTACAAGAATTACTTACCGCGCCCTTGGAATTTTTGTATGCCTGGCGCTGGCCAGGCGCCACGGTCTTCTTACCCTTTGCACCCTCCATCACCACACCCACCTCCATTCCCGTGTCCAGCACCACCTCCGAGCGCCTGGTTGCCAGCAAATCTCTCAACTCCGCATTGGTAAATGAAGTTTGGGTAGACGCCTGCAAAAGTCAATCAGTTACTAAGAACTAGGTACCAAAAAAAAAAAAAAAAAAAAAGGAAGAACTCACCTTGTACAGGGGTGCTACCCTTGCCGACTTGCGGGACTAGAAGAAGTACGGTTAGTGACTGGCGGCAAAGCAACTAAGAAGATACACGTACCTTGCGCAGAGAAGAACTTGTGGAGCCCATCCTAGGAGCTGCTGACGCTGGGCTCTTGTTGCCAGCGGCTACATGTCCTACCTGGCAAGCACGACGTGGTGCCTGACCTAGTGCAGTTGGCCTCAGCCGGCTGGCTGGGACCCACGGGGAGAGGCGCCAGCCGCGAAGTTGAGACCACTGGGGCACTAGCGACAGGACGAAGAGAAGGGGCCCCACCCAGAATTTTGGCCAACTCCACGCCAATGGAGGGGACGGCAGGGGGGGGAGGTCGCTAAATGATCAGCTACAAGTGGAGGTAACGTCGCTAACAACACATACCAGGAGAACTTCGAATGGCGCTAGCCATGCAGCGCCCTCGTGCTCGGTAGCGCGGGCAACGCACCATGCCTGCAACACTTCCTCGTCCTCCCATGCCACCCCAGACGACCTAAAGCTCTCCCACTGCTCCAGCAGCCGCAGCATTCCTACCACCAGCTCTTGAGAAGTGCCAGCACCATTGCCAAGGTGCCGCGCTACAAATAGCGACGTGTCAAAAATGAAGGTCAGCGCACAGGCACTGGCATCGGTGGTGGCAGGGGCGGAGGACATGGGTGCGTGAAATTGACTGCTTACAGAGGATTCCAGAAATTGCCTGCTTACAGGGGATTTCAGTGAAGTTACGATTATGGTCGCCAAACCTTTTAAGGACAGGGATTAGGCACACAGACCAAGTAACAACACGTGATATCGAGGTTGACTGAGGACAGTCAATTTTTCAGTTGGGAGGAGATGATAAGACCTGGGCTGGGCTCAGCACAGCAAAGCTATAATTAGCGACTTTTGTTGATAGAAGTTTGGCGGCTCACTCAGGCAATCAGGCGCGACGCGGACTACACATGACTAGGCAACCATGGGATGTTTAGCGCACGGGACTTCTAGACCACGGGACTTGCCCACCTGACTGTTAACGCACGGACCACACACATGACCTTGGGCTCAATAACAGGTCACCAATCAAAGATAGCCAGTGCCTTATAAGATTACGTGACTTGCTGACGGCCATCAGCAAGCCATCACTTCCTCAGCCCCAGTGCATAGCGGTTAGTAACGCTTAACTTTACCGACGCTTAGCGACTTTGGCAATGCCAGCCCCCTTGATTGTTTCAGACCCCAGAATAGTCACCGTTTATTTGACTGATTTCAGTGCTCACTTGGTGACTTAGCGCTTGCCGACTGATAGACGCCACGGGTTAGCTATTTCACATTCTATTCTTCTTGTCATAATCCATTCCCCATTCTGTTACTTAGCGACTTATAGCTTAATTAACACGGCGACTTAGCGCCTATAAATACCGTACATATTTTGTCTTAAGAGCATCAAATTCCATCCCCATAGTTCAGATCACAACTTGCACACACTAAGTCCTCAGAGTCGCTAAGGGACTTACTGTTTTACCGACTACACTAAGCTTGCCGCTTCTTTGCCAGTCTTGCCGACTGTCTAGGTGCTATACAAGCACACTTCAACTACGTTACGTCGCCAAGTCTTTGCCGACTGTTGGCACCCTAGTGCTTCGCAGGCTACACAGCTTAGATCGCTAAGCACCTTTCTTCCAATTACTCCATTTTCCTTAACAAACTAAGTCTCTGGGACCCTGCCCGGACTCCCTCTCAACTAGCGACTGCCCAACGCATTACTTTTCACAGTAGCTAGGTACTGTTTACCCTTGACAGTACTTAGCGACTTTTGGGCGTCATCAGCGGTCATTCCAGAAGCGTTGCTCCCGGCTTGGTGATGACTTGACCACAAACTGAGGGTTTGTATTTCCAATCATCTCCTTTTGACGTGCCCAGAAGGTGCCTACCTTCTGAGGTTTCAGTCTTCTTGTTGTGCATGTCTTTGAGCAGTGCAGCTCAAAGTGTTTTGCAATTTTGTGGGATTGCTTGTAGTGCAAATTCCTCCACTGTATTGACTTTGGACAATAGCCTACCATTGCCAATGAAAGATTCTCTCATTGCATTGGGCATTCCATACAGGAATGTCTCGATTATTACCCAGTTGTCTGGGTAAATCGACATGTTCTGCGCATGGTCTATCAAGGTGTCATAGAAACCTTGAACTCCAAGCTTCTTGTTATAGGAGGTTGCAATGAATGCCTCTCTTGCATTCTGCATAGTAGATGCACTCACAAAACAGTTGTATAGTTCAAGGATCACATCCTTGAACGTCCATTGCTGCCTTGCACAATTGTAGTGCAAGACATAATGTCGGAACCAGTTCTTGGCTTGTTCTTCCAAGACTTCTGGGAGAACAAAGACTCGTTCTCAATCCAGGCAATCACCACCATACTGGCAAGCTGCCAGATGGTTGCAAACATCCATTGTCCAGTTTTCCAAGTCGCTGAACTTGGATTCACCCCAATATGAGTGAATATGTTTTGATTCCGCTTTCCGTGGTTTCATCCCTTCAGGTAGGCGTAATGCTATGCCTACAGCATTGTTGGTAATGCTACTGAGGCGCTGGTGCATATTCTCATTATACACCTTCATCGCCTCAGTCAGTCCAGGAGTTTTATTCCTGCCTTCAGCAGGAGGTATCACGGAAAACGCTTGTACAGGTCATGAACCTATATACTGTCTTCTTGTATCATTCCAATGAGGTGGAACATCTGTCCTCTAATCCCTGTCAATCAGGAATCCAATTTGATGGTGCAGTAGGAGGGTTACCACTCCCACTGTCTGGCTGGCCTGTCCTCTGGACATATTGCCTTTGCATCTTGTCAATGGGCATTATTCCATTGAACACAATACCCTGATCGTCGATCCAGAAATGTCCCCGGCGATTTAGGTCTTGGTTGTGCATCCGCTGATATGCTACTCTCTCGGCAAATTCCTCTGCCAGTGGCACTCTGTTGTTCAGTGGAGGTTTCTCCACTGACTCACGTTTGACTTGCAGAGAATTTACTTCCTCCACATCCACATTGTGCCTTTCTACCACTGAGATGGTAGATACCAATTTGACTGTAGACAGAGGTTGTCCTTGGTGACCTCTAAAGATCTGTTGGCGCTGGGCTGCAGCAAATTTCACTGCAAATTGTTCTTCCGTCTCTCCTTGTTGCTGGGGAGCGTATATATTGCTTATTGCTTCCTCCAGATGTGGAGAAAGCACGGGCTGCACCTTGACCAGAATATTGGGCACCAGGTTCACACCGTTTGGCATCAAGGCCACTGAGCCTCAATTTGCTTTTCGGTAAATGTAGGCATGCACCTTCAGCTCCAAGATTTGAATATATAAATTAATATATTCAATTGTATCTATCAGAGGTACATGTACACCTTGGGCCTGTATTAAATGTATGTGCTTAAGTACATACAGTTCTAACCTCGCTCGTGTTGTATCTTTTGTGATGGAAGGATACTGGTTCCAGAGCATCATGCACTGCACTTGTAAGGTCGACTCAATGTGTCCACCTTCCTTATCATTGGAAGTCTCATCTTCCAAATGTACTGCAGGAGTTTTTTGCTCAGGGACAGTAGTTTCCTGAAGCGCAGCATCTCCTTGCTGTCACTGTGTCAACGGAGTGGATTCAGTTGAAACTCTCCAACTGCCTGTCTCCAAGTGTTGCATTTTTTCCAGAAAGTACAACAAAGGTCTGCAACCTTCAGGAGGTCCTTAAACATTACTCCGGGCCTGAGGCAATCTCCCTGGCCTTCTGGGCTGCATATAGGGAGAATTATCTCTCCTGGTGTTCTTGTAAGGGGACGCTCCATCGTGGAATGCCAAGCAGACACAATGACCGCTCAAGCCCACCACCAAGGAGAGCAAGCGTCAAGCGAGCACAGTGACAAGCAGCTGGCAGGCAAGAGGACAGGCCACCGACAAGGAACAGAGCCAGAGGGCGAAGGCAGAGAGCGACGTCATCACTGAGGAGCTTACAGTTATGCTGATGTGTAGACCCAGAAGCAATGCTATTGCTAAGACTGGGGATGTTCCATCCACCAGTCCTACTTATATACTACATCAGAGACACTATGACTACGATGTATTGACTAATAGGGCCGGTATGTACTAAGCACTACTGAGTAAGCAATAATCAGCATGAGTAAGCCAGCCAATGGCATAAAGGCCTGCTAGCAAGTAGAGTGGGTCCAAAGACTAGCTGATCTGTCAGATGATAATGCCAAGACAGAAAGGGAGCTGGATAGGGCCGGAGCGGTCCAGATAGTGGCTAGATGTGGGTGCCAACATCAACACAGACTAAGCAAGGCTAGGGTGGATGGTCCGAGGACTTGTCCTCTGACAGTTCTGTTCTGGGGTCTCTCAGACTACTCCTGACTTTGCTACACTGCTGGGCGCAGCTGTGGATCACGCTTTGCTCTACAAAGCTCCTCCTAGCATTTCCTGAGGCTGCTGGAGAGGTTTCTCCATTGTAGCCTCAGTGGACTCTAACTCGGAATGAACCAGGCCTTCCAATATGACTATCGGATATGCTAATGACTGGTCAATGGTCTCACCATTGTGTGTCGACTCCATTGGTTGATTGGAATTCATCCAATCAATGTTATATATAAAGAGTTGTTTTGAATGCATGCGTCAATGAATTGATGCACTGTTTGCTTTTTAGTCGCAAGGTTCTCTAGACTGACAGTCTAGAATCACAGTTAATTGTTTGTAGTACTTTGAATTGAACCCAAAAGGTTCAAAAAAGTGAAACGCTGTCAAGAATACCGCAAAGCCTTATGGTCACACAGCAGAACCAGATTAGTGGTCGATTCTAGTACTATGTATGACAGTAAAATTGGCTGCCTTACCTAAAGCAGCCATACAGGATTATAATGTGTATTTAATTATTTACTTTTTAGTTTTAATTAATAATATAATAATTATTTAATATAATAATTATAATATGTATTTGAATAAGCCATAGAGCAAAGCTCTATGGCTGTAAGTGTCAGGGGACTCCTCATCTCTCCCTTCTTTCACTCTTTATTCCTTCATTCTTCCTCTATTTATTTCCTTATTTCTGCTGTCATTTTTTTTTACCTTACTGCTTCTATTCTTTCAACACTATCTATCAGTACTATTCTCAGCCCTTGAGGTGCTCTAGTTCTTTAGTTATCATTCAGACAAGTGTAGCCAATGCTTCCAGAGGCTTAGTCATCTCGAGGCTAGCCTCCAAATTACTAAGCAAGTCACATGAAACATGTGCATGACCTCTGGCAATGGCAATTTCCGAGTTTTTAATGATTTT
>QLOM01006033.1:0-14759 GCA_003313785.1 Termitomyces sp. MG148
AGTTCGTCATCTGTACTGTCTCAAACGGTAGCAAAGGGTAACCAGAGGAAATCCAATGGTCCATCCTCTAGTCCACTGGCTTCGATTTTCTTTCAAGGTCATAAAAAGGCTCCTGAACCTAGCAGCTCTTCTTTGACGAAAACACACACGAACAAACGCGTGATTTCTGGAGATACCACATCTCATCCACCCTTTAAGCGGAACAAACTTTCTCGCCTTGAAGCTGCTGCACCTCTCGCAGAAAAATCTCGTCCAATCGCTTTATGCGATTTTGTTGGACAAACTCATCTGAGCAGTCCAGATTCTCTGCTTTTGAAGATGCTTTGCGCTGTTTCTGGATCAGCTATTTTCTGGGGCCCACCTGGGTAAGATATTCCCCATTGTACCAAGAACCACGGTTAATCGCTTGCGATTGATTAGATGTGGAAAAACCACTCTGGCACGGTTGATCGCGAAGCAAGCTGATTGTGTTTTCAAGGAGCTTAGTGCAACTAACGTCGGTGTTCCGGACGTGAGGGCAATCCTTGAAGAGGCAAAGAACACGCTCGCACTAACTGGAAGGTTAGCACCAAGGATCCCGAGTAATACTTTGCCTCTACATCTGCTCAACAGAAAAACCTTACTCTTTCTGGATGAAGTTCATCGCTTTAATAAATCGCAGCAGGTATGTTGATATTTCTGTCACCAAAATCGCATTGCAGTAAGCTATTGAAAGGACATCTTTCTCCCATATGTTGAACAAGGTCATGTTCAGGTAACAAGACACAAAGAAGTAAATGTATTTTTCGTTGTGCCAATCATTTTCTTAGCTTGTGGGTGCCACAACGGAAAATCCATCCTTCAAGCTTACCAGCGCGTTGCTCAGCCGCTGCCGGTAAGCATCTGACGATATCCATTCGCTGAATGCCGCTAACATATATACAGGGTGTTTGTGCTTGAACGGCTTACTGATACTGAGATAATGACGATTCTCTCTAATGCCCTGAAGCGCACCGGGTGCACCGCAATAGATCCATTTCCAACGGAATCAGGACCGTCGTCTTCGGAACCACCTCCACTCACCTCTTCTCACGCTACAGGAGTTACTCGTACGTCTTTCCCCCAGATAACCTCGAAGGTACTTTCTGGCATCGCGTCACTGGCGGCGGGAGACGCTCGGGTCGCAATATCCCTTCTCGAGCTTGCCATAGAATCACCTAAAGGCATACAGGAAGAATCTCTCCTGACAGCTTTGAAGCGTTCTGTGTCCGCTTCCCATAATTGCACCCCTGAAAGTCATTACGACATGATATCAGCACTGCACAAAAGTGTAAGGGGAAGTCAAGGAAGTGCGGCAATGTATTGGCTTGCGAGAATGCTTACTGTAGGAGAGGATCCTTTGTACATCGCACGCCGCATGGTTGTTTGTGCTAGTGAAGATATAGGTCTTGCAGATCGTCATGCTCTTCCATTGGTGAGATGCTTTTGCGCGACTTGACGATTGAAATTCGACTGAAACGAGTAGGCCATGGCCACTTTACAAGCCTGTCAGACAGTAGGCATGCCAGAGTGTCGCATTAATTTGGCTCATCTCGTTGCATACCTTGCAGAGGCGCCCAAGTCCACTCGGGCCTACGAAGCATATAATCGCGCGGAGGCAGCTGCCAAACTAGACTTGACAATCCCGGTGCCAATGTCCATGCGAAATGCACCTACCGAGTTAATGAAAGACTTGGGTTATGGAAGAACTTATATGTACAACCCGAGTTATGCGTAAGTTGTCAAACTTCTTCAGGCATAGACATATATCTTGCGATGGCCAGGCACCCGGTGCATAACACTTACCTCCCGATCCAGTTTGAAGGCGAGCTTTTCCTGAGACGAGAAGGGGATACGAGGGACAAAGTATGGGATGAGGCTGCTCTACGTATGTGGGAGCATGAGGCTAATGGAGACGAAGAGTGGGCAGGCCGGCCGGCCGCGTCTGGCCCGTGCGTGTGAGATCAGGATGGTCTATAGGACAGAGATAGCCTGAAATAGCTCTGAACAAGCTATATCCAACCTAGTTACGATACCCATGCCCACGATTCCCAGAGAGTCAACTAAGGATGCGAAATTTCGTGTGCTTGTCACTGGCTTTGGTGTGAGTGTATCGTGCCTGGTAATTTACGACAGAATATCTGATTCTGGGGAAGCTCAGCCATTCCATCATTACGAGGTGAATCCGTCCTGGTTGGCCGTCCAGCGTCTGCACGACACTACTCTTGACCCTGCTCCGGCTGGCTCTCAAACTCGCCCTCGTCCAATTCACATCTCTGCCCTTGAAATCCCCGTCACCTACGAGGCTGTACTTGCCGTTGTTCCTGGCCTCCATGCACGACCGCCGATAGTGCCCCACACAGTCACAAACAACTTCCCACCCCCTCCACCTTCTGGTTACGATTTCATCTTCCACATCGGCGTCGCTGGCCGTGGGCCTCTCAGGATGGAGAGACAGGGCCACAAGTTAGGTTATCATATGAAAGACGCAGACGGAAAACTTGCGCCTCTCGCTCGTTCCACACCCAAAGATTTTAGCCGTAGACCTGATGATCATCTCGCAGCCGAAAATATAGAAAGAGAAAGGTTAGGGTTAGAAACCGTTGATAACGTCGGGTCGGACACATCTGCCAGGCAGACACGCGGTTTTGGCGTTCAATACGAGTCCTTTCCTGACGAGCTTCCGACCGAGATTGATGTAATCAGACTGGTTCAAGATCTAAGGCAGTCTGGTATTGAGGTCAGTTGATAGTATGAGCTGCTCTTCCACTGTTCATTACCCTTGTACAGCAAATATATACCTCCATGGACGCTGGTCACTATCTATGTGACTTTATCTATTTCTGCTCTCTTGCGGAAGCCAAGCGGACTGCCAATCCCTACGAGAGGCGCAGGAACAGTCAGGTCCTATTTTTGCATTGCCCGCCGGTCAATCAACCATTGAGCACTGACGAAGTTACGGAGGCTATCCAACAGATCATCATCTGGGTCTGCAAGGAAATGCAGATGCAGGACGAGGAAAATGAAAATGCTAATAGCTTGGAGGGAAAATGACAAAGATGTGACAAGGAACTAAGTTGCTATTGTGTATACACTATCTGTAACTCGGAAGCCTATGAAAGACGATCACATTGAAGTATATCCTCTTTCCACGTAAATATTGAGAAGACAAAAAGTACATAACACTTCTGCAAAATGATCGATATAATTAACGCGTCATCAAGTGACCGTATCTAAAAGTCATCTGATCAGATCGCGCGACTCTTGCTCATGGCTAAGATCAGTTTTTTCTTCCTTTCCGAGAAAAATCTCTTTCTCTTACTGCGTTAGACGATGGCAACCAATATCACCTTTCACCCAGGTTATAGTGTCTCCCTCACAAGAAAAAAACCTTGCTGATCCATTACTCAACAGGATCAGTCACTGCCGTTGAACGCTCCAGATTTCTAGAACAGAAGGGTGTCACAATCTGGTTGACCGGTCTCAGCGCTAGTGGCAAGGTCTGAACGAGTTCTTTTCAAGTCTGAGGCACGAAAGGATGAACTAGTTCATCACAGTCCACTATCGCATGTGCCCTAGAACAACATCTCTTACATCTACACAAATTCGTCTATCGCCTCGATGGTGACAATGTTAGATTTGGCTTGAACAAAGATCTGGGATTTGACGAAAAATCCAGAAACGAAAACATACGTAGGATTGGCGAGGTATGTGTTATATTGAAAACTTCCCACGTTGTTATAGGACAATCCTGGCAGGTATCAAAACTTTTCGCAGACTCTGCATGCATTGTCGTCACAGCATTTATATCGCCTTACATCGTCGATCGAGCGTTAGCCCGTGACCTTCATGTAAAGGCGGGTCTACCTTTTCTCGAAGTTTTCGTTGATGCCCCTCTTGATGTTGTGGAGGCAAGAGATCCGAAGGGTTTGTACAAAAAAGCGCGAGCTGGAGAAATCAAAGGTGTGTCCCTGAAGAGACGTAGGATGGTTCGCTTGACTCATTTAAATCAGACTTCACTGGCGTATCAGCTCCCTACGAAGCGCCAGAAAACCCAGAAATACACATCAAGACTCACGAAACGGACGTAGCTGAAAGCGTCCGTGTTATCACGGAATATCTCCTGGCCAATAATTACATATCTTAAGCGCTGGACAGAATAGTCTTCAGTGCTTTGCGATGGAGTCTATGCATCTAGATTGAGCATATGATAGGCCTGCTACTACATATATCAATCACAATCAGTGTACAACTGAAGGGTGATACATATGCATCGCCTTCTCTTCGTAGATGACTGTAAAAATTGGATGTAACCTACTCATCACCATCATTGCTGACTTCCTGATCTTGCTCGATGGTATCAGCGGGAAGTTCCTCCAGTATTCCCCTCAGTCCCACCTCCACTACCGTTAGCCACTGCAGGAGGTCATCAGTTGTTCGCGCGAGTTCTGAGTATGTGTTATTAGTCGTGAATAATTTGCTGTAGTCCAAGGGTCGTATAGGTGGACCGTGAAGTGGTGCGACTGTTGGCTCAATTCTGAGAGACATATTTCGCGAATGAGAAATCTCTGTATCGTATGACGACGTAGAAGGTTCTGTCGCTGTGCGTCGGAGTGGCGGCGGCGTGTTCGACGCCTGGGAGAAAGCCGCCGGAATTAATGACTGTCGTGTAGATTCGGTAGAGTTTGTCACGGAACTAAGAGTACTCTGCGATGCGAGGAAATTGCGAACATTGTATGATGGAGCAGACGGCGAGGGTGGCAAAAGATCGGACATTCCTAGATGATGCTCTGATGTCAAAGAAGGTATCTACACAAGCAAGTCAGTTGTTATTCTAAGCTCTTATTCAGAAGAAGAATTGCCTTGAGAACATCTTTGAGTCCAGGTGCTGATGAATTCATGCTCGTACCAGAATCATTGCCATTTCTACTCCTGTCTGACAACGCGAAAGGTTTCAAAGGCGGCAATAAGGGCGCTCCGTTATCCTGACCTTTGCGAAGGTATTGACTTTCTGTCTCAATAAGTGCAGTTGCCGATCTAGCACGAACAACAGAGGGAAGTAAAGGACTGGGTGCAGGTTTATGCAGTCTCGAAGCGGACGTGTCTAACGAATAGGTCATTTGATGCGTACTATGTGAGCTTTCAGACATTGTGTTGCTGAGATGGGTGGGTGATGAACGGTTGTGTGAAGTCGAGGACGCTTGCGCAGATGAAGTGGGGGGATGTGGGAAATGGAAGGCAGAAGGAGACGCCAAGTCGAGGTCTGCTCGGCCATTGCGGCGAGGGTCAAGCGCTTGGCCAGTACTTTTAGATCTTCTTCTGCCCATTACAGGTCGATTCAAAAGAGAGTTTTCTAGACTGGAGGAAATGAGACCCGGGGTTATTGTAGTTGATGGGCTCGCCTCGTCATTGAGTTCATCATGAGGAGGGAGTGTTGTGTCAATTTCATAAGGCTTGCGATTCGATCGAAGGGAGCGAGGGTCACGAGTCATAGTTTTCCTTGAAGTACCACCAAGATTATCTGGGGGTGGACTGGGAAAAATACCTGGGGAAGGAGTAGATTTCAATCCAGTGGCTTCATCATCGGAACCAGGTACGCTCGACGATAACTTCAAACGTGAACGTGCCATTCCGCGAGGCGGATAAACAAAAGTTTTTTGTTTTACTGTTAACTCGTCAATCGAGGACTCCCGCGTCAGTGGTCGTTTTACTATTCGTTCTTTTCCCGGAGAAGATGACGTTGACGGAGGAAGAGAACTTGGGGGACTCGGTGTACCAGGATGAGAAGGTACTTGAAGAGCGGGAGGTCGTAATATTTGTTGTGGCGAGATAGAATCATCCTCAAAGAGAGCGCGAAGCGAGGAGGGCAAATTCGACGGTTGTGGAGAGCGACCAGTTGCTATCATTGATTCATGCTCTGCTTCGGATGGACTTTTACCGTACAAATCTGGTTGATATGATCGGCCACGGAGGGTTTCAAATTCCCATACGCTTTCGTCTTCCTCGATGTTTAGTCCCAAGAGACTGCAATTGACGAAGGCATGAAGATCAATCTCATAAGACTGTAGGATTTGCGTACTCTCGCTCTTCGTCTTCTTCCCAGTCTAGTGGTTCTGCAAGGCTAGCTCTCTTAGCAGCTTGTTCAAAACGAACGACGAGATCTTTGAGGAAAGATACGTTGATTTTGGCAACCGATTTTATCCATTTTGATTTGCTTAGTTCGTCAGCTGGTAAGCGCTGTCAAACCCTAGGTCAGAGGGGACTAAATATATATAACAATACTGAGATGGCATACTTCGACTGGAGATTCTTTCAAGCACATTGACATGAAGTCCCGCAAGTCCTTTCCCGCTTCATTCTCACCGAGGCGCGGCGGCTTTGCCTTGGGTATTAAATCCATGACTTTGATATGTTCCAATGTGTGATGCGGTGGGCTACCTTTAACCATCTCATATACCGCGATACCCAGACTCCATATATCAGCCTTTGTGTCATAAACTGGAAGAGTTTGAAGAAGCTCAGGTGCCATCCAATGAGGAGTTCCAGTCAAAGTATTTCGCTTGCTAGATGAGGTTGCGAGGAGTGCAGCGACGCCAAAGTCACAGATAACGACCTTTCCGGTAGCGGTGACGAGTATGTTGGCAGCTTTTATGTCTCTATGTATCACCGGAACTTTGTGGAGGTAACTGAGCCCAACGAGAACTTCCCTGACTATAACAGCGACGTATTTCTCCTCCAAGCACCCATTTCTTGATGCTTTCATGAGCGACAGTACGCTCCCTCCTTGGGCAAACTCCATTACTATCCAAACACGGGGGCCATCCATGTAGCATCCATAGTACTTTGTGATGTTGGGAGCGTCGCGAAGCTGAGAGAGCAGAGCTACCTCTCGCTGAATGTCAGCAACGTCGTCTGAGCCAGACTTGTCATCAAGATTTATGATTTTGAGGGCCACGACATTTCCTGTTGGAATGTGTTCTCCTTTGTGTACCGAGCCGTAAGCACCCTTGCCGATAGTTTCAAGCCTTCTGTATAACTGGTGGACAGACGAGGTAGCCATCCAGGCCCGACATGTCCACGTGATCACCTGAATCACTTTGAGAAAGAATTACACTCCCTTCTACCCATGGATATTGAGCGCGACTCTGTTGGTCTTGTCAGGAGGGAATTTCTGGCGGTCCTGTTGGCTGGGTTTGGCAATGAGTATATTTTCTCTTGCTATCCTATTTTTTTATCTTATTCTTCCTAGGCTTCTCCCTTTGACTAGTAATTATGGCGATGAGCCGTGTCCAAAGGCCTTGCTTCCTGTTGCCAACAGACCGATGATTGACTTTGCGTTGTCGTGGATAGAGCAATCGGGTATCCATGGTATAACAGCCCGTTCCCTGTGTCGTATTTACAACTGATACCGTGACGATAAGATGTCCTCTTGATTTGTCCTTCAATCCACCGACCAACACTATATCATCATATACACTCTGAAACAGCTGTTTCTTCATCAACACTGCGGATAGATCTACAGACATACGACGAATCTCAGGATACTAGTGTTGGGACTTGCACAATTCTCCGTCATTTTTCGAATCGGATAACCGAGGACTTTGTTCTTGTCCCTTGCGACTTCATTCCTCCGCCGTCATTGCCTTTGAGTGTTCTTTTGAACAAGTTCCGTACGGATGCAATTTCTGATGGTTCTATCGCAACCACTTGTTGGTTTGAGGATCACAAGCCCGAAAAGGGCGCGTTCCCAGATGAGTGGGGGCCACATCCTCAACTTTCTCCTATTGTCTGGGATGAAACGACTGGAACACTTCTTCATATTGATACACCCGATGACCAGGATCGTAATGCGGAAGAGTTAGAATTGCGGATGGCTTTATTGTCACGGTCTGTACAACCGTTACTTTCAACACCATTCTCGACCAGGTTCCTCATCTGATCTCAGGTATCCACGTACAAAACTTTCATCGAATTTCCAAGACTCTCATGTATATGTTTGTCGACGATCTGTCTTGGATGCACTCCATGAAAAACGCCACTTGGATTCACTTCGAGAAGATTTCCTCCCGTGGCTGGTAAAAGTTCAATACCAACGCACTCGTCGAAGAAAATATGCTCGTTGTTGGTAGTTTCTATCTTTTATCGCCCTGGCTTGCTCACTGTGGGTCAGACCTCGATCCGATGACGAATATCACATCGCAAGCCCTAGCGCTCAAACATACAACCATGTCAAAGGATACAAGCACATTTAACGACCTGCTGAACGGGACTCTTTCCACAAAAGACACTTCTTTATCTGCTCCACCCTCTCCGACAAGAGGAGACCATACTTTAGGTGGCTCGAATAGCTTGAGAGTAGGGATTGTCGTCCACCGCGCAGAAGCGGGGTTTGCAACCCGGGTGAACACTATACCCAGGTTCCTTGAGATCAATAGACGAGTACGTATCTTTTTCTCCTTTGGTGCCTAGGTCCTGCTTGACTCCTCGCAGCTGCTCTCGCAAGTAACCTATGCTCTGCCTACGGAACCCAAAGACAGGTCTTTAATCGACCAAAAGGCACAGATATCCAGCGACACTATAATAGGAGGGTCGACGCAGGTGTCTGAACGTACGACGATAAAGAAGTCCGTTATTGGACGCCACTGTGTCATCGGAAAGATGGCGAAGATTGTTGGGTGTGTTCTATTAGATCATTGTGTGATCGAAGACGGGTGCGCCTTTTCAAAGCATGATCTGTGCCGTTTCTGATGAAGAACACGACAGGGCTAAGCTCGAGGGGTGTATTCTCGGGAAGAACACGAAGATCGGGAGCAAGGCCGAGTTGTCGCGGTGTGTCACGCAGGCCGGGTATGAAGTTGAGGGTGGGGAGACGTTCAGGGGCGAGAAGCTGGATGTTTCTGATTGGACGGCAGTGGCTGCAGACGGGGAGACGAGCTCGGAGGAGGGGGACGCGTAGTCACGTGGTGTGGTATATAGCAATCAGAAAGTTGGAAACTCGCATGGCTGCTCCCAAAATTCGATCTGGAATGGCTGGCCCAGCGAGAACAAGCGGGATCCCGACTCCAAGCCGGTCACGCGCGTCCTCCACCGTCCTCCACCCAAATCCAAGTTCCTCCGACGTCGAGTACATGTCTCGTGCCTTTGCAGACGCCATCAAGGCCAACGACCCTGCCCACCATCGTCCAAGCTTGCCCAGCACCGCGTCCCTCTCTCCCAAGTCCACCTCTGGTCGTCGTTCCGTTGCTGCACGTCCCTCCTCTGTTGCATCGACGTCTTCCGCGGGCAACCAGCACCCCAGGGCCAAGACCCCAGTCCAAACCCACAGTCGGCCTCCCAGCAGGACATCTGACGTTCCCAAATCTGCACCCAGATCATTTGAAGTCGGCGACAATGTGCGGATCGAATCACTGGGATTTGAAGGCACTTTGAGATATGTTGGTCCGATCGAGGGCAAGCAAGGTACCTGGGCTGGCGTGCAATTGAGCGGAGGATTCGCGGGAAAAGGGAAAAACAATGGAACTGTCAGTGGGTGAGTCAAAGCCGATTTATCTATCACCTTTCGCTGTTATCGCTAATCGTTTCCGCTTTTTGACCCACAGAGTACGCTACTTTTCATGTCCAGAGCATTGCGGCGTCTTCGTCTCCGTAATCAAACTTTCTGCTCCCACAGTGGGGGTTGGCGCGGTTCTGCGACCCTCTTCTGTGGCGTCGTCTCATGGAGGGCGTCTCACGCCAGCGCTTTCTGGGCGGATAACCCCCTCAGCATCTTCGTCGAAAGCAGGACCTCGTATGTCGCTATCATCATCGAACGGTCGCATAACACCCTCAAATACTGGGCGAATTACGCCTTCTATTTCTACGGGACACGTTACACCCGGCACTACGCCTGCTGCTCGTGGTCGTCGACCTCTAGCCAAATCAACATTCGTCAACGTCAAGCCAGAGGTTCCTGTTCCTACTGAGAAATTCACTCCGGGATCTCGGGCCTCCAAGTACATGTCGGTCACTGCCAAACAACTGAGCTCTCGCGATACTGTTACTAGAAGCCCGTCACGACGCTTTTCAGAAATGGAGAGCCCAACAAGATCATTGTCAGCGCCATCTCATGACCTTCGGAGTCCTACTTCCATCGGTTCCCCATTTGCAACACCAAAGCCTGGCCTGAATGGTCGTGCAGGTTCTGGTAATCTACCTACACCTAGCAAAATCCGGCCTTCTGGATCTCTGAATACACCTCGGGCTCGAATACCCAGTGCAGTAGCAATGCCGCCTCCAACCTCCTCTATATCTTCCCGTTCCGTCTCCTTAAATGAGCGCTCAATCGATGCTATTGACACGTCAGATTCGGACGCCTTCTCGAAGGGTCCGCAAGATAGGAGTTATCAGCTCCACTTGGCCAATGTAACATCTACGCGGTCTGACTCTGCCGCCTCATTTCGGTCTTCGGCTGTCGACGATCATGCCCTTGTAGACCAACTTCAATCCCGGATTAACGCTCTTGAATACGACAATGAGCGTCTTCGTGCAGTTCAGTCGTCTTATGACAGTAAAGCTGACCAACAAGCACAAGATGGCTTGGACGACGCGCTGTCAAAGATTGCGAACCTTGAGGCATCTTTAGCAACGTCAATGACGGAAAAGGAAACCCAAGAATCACGCATTAAAACGTTGGAAGACGACAGAAATCAGCTTCAAGCAGCTCTAGATGCTCAGAACCTTGCCAAAGAGAATGATATAGTAGCCCTCCGCGGCCAATTAAGTACCGAACTCGCGGTCACAGAAGAGCTGCGAACTAAAATTAGCGAGCATGAGGCGACCACCCGGCAAAAGGAGGCTGATATCATGGCAAAGGACGGAACAATAACTTCATTGGAATCTCGTATCGCAGCAGTTACGACAGAGTTACACGACGAGAAAATCGAGCTCGGAGCTCAAATTGACGAGCTACGCTCCGCCGGTCAGGTAAGCTTTTTGCGTCCATGATTTACCCTTTGTACTTATAATAGCAGGAAACGATCGCGCTATATGAGGAAAGGCTCAGTGCCGCGGATAGCCAACGGTACGATTTAGAATATCGGATCTCGACGTTGGAGACACGGCTTCAGAACGCTCAGAAAGCGACATCTCCACCGCCTCCCTCACTTACCGGGGCTTCTGCGGCAGAGATTGATAATCAGACTCTCCGAGAACAGATCGTCCATTTGCAGCGCAAGATTTCAACCGTGGAGGATGCCCTCGAAGACGCACAGGCCTCTGCAGAGAGAGAAGAATCCATTATGGGGGAACGGATGAAAAGATTGAAGGAGAAGGAGGAGGCAATGAGGAAAGAACTTAATGATGGCCGGAAGGAAACTGAACAAATCTTGAAATCAGAAGCCAAAGCTAAGAGTCGTGTAGAGGAAATTGAGGAAGCTCTTAGGGAGAGTACTGTCGCCCTCGAGAATGCGAGAGCGGAAGTGGAAAACCTTCGGTCAGAAATGGCGGTGCGTTTTCGAGACTGCCCTCGTAAAGGCTCATCCAATTCGAAAAATAGAATCTCGACGGACTGGTGGCGAATCACTCTGGTGGCGACTTGTTCTCACGCGTGGCTGAGGCTGCTCAACGTGCAGCGAACGACAAGGCACAGTATACAAAAGAGATTGCTCAACTTCAAGAAACTATTGAACAATATCGTGTTAGTGAGGGAACGTCTGTTAAGGACGGCGATGAGATGCAGACTCTCAAACGGGAAAACACCTCTGTGCGTACATCACTCTCTTGTGACGGGAAGGAACTTTTAATGTCTACATGACATAGCTACATGAGATGATTGAAGATCAACAGACCAAAATGAGTGCCTTATTACAATCGTTGGATGACACGACGAAAGAGCTGGAAACGCTTCGAAAAAAGCAGAACAGAGACGTTACTATTAACAATGGTCTACAAGAGGCGTTGCGGCCCGTCCCGCCTTCTCCCTCATCTAAACATGATGCTTCTGCTGTCAAAGAAGAGATCACTGGCCTCAAGTAAGGTCGAAGTTTGTGATTTACTGTCAAAATTTCTGATTGGATTGATTCCCAAGACATATCGTACAAGAGCTGCAGAAAGAGAACGTGGCCTCTGTCCAACGGATCAAGATATTAGAGTCTGAAAACGAGTTATTGACCACTGAAGCAAACCAACTGCGGCAGGTAGGCTGGGACGGCAGAAGAAACTCTAGTCCACTGACATTAGTGACAGGAGGTACAGATCTTAGAGGAGAACCTCGACAAGAGTTTGGATCAGGAGGCAGACGCAGGAGGTGCCAATGAAGATTCGCCGCGGAAGCTCCGGGAACAGAAGGGAAGGCTGGAGGTGGGTGGCTACAAGTTTCGATGGATTGCTTGTGCGGGCTGACAGGAGATGCAGACGGAACAAGAACAGTTGCGGAAACGGCTTGTTGAAGTAGAGATGAAGAGTACACGGACCATTCATGACGTACGAAACCTCTCAACGTACGTTTGACTTGATACTGACTTTGCTCAGCTGAACAAGGAAATAAGTGAGCTCGAAGCATTGGTTGAGTCCAAGGTATGTTCTGTTGTCGCGCTGTTGAATGGATGGTATACCGACAAATGGGTAGATATACCGCGAGGATGAGCTCGAGCAGGAAGTGGAGCGACTACGGCAGCAGGTGGCACGACAAGACAAGAAGCTGTCGAAAGGGAGTGCGGAGGTGGGGAAGGAGGGAGTGTGTGAGATATGCGAGCGACCAGGACACGACATTTTTGGGTGTGACGTGCTGAACAAAGGGGCAGAGACGTCGACTGAGCTGTTCTGCGAGGACTGCGAGAGCCACGGACACATTGCGAGCGACTGTCCACATTCTCTGGATGTTTTCTAGTTTTATTATAATAATAAATATTATATACCCTCATGACGCTGGTGACGTCACACAGCACAGTGCTTATAAGACATTTTGCTCGCAGAACTGGCGCACTTTGAACCAACATGTCCTATGCCTCCGTCGCTGCCGCCAATGCCCCGCCACCAGAACACCAGGCACGTCCCTCTCAGCTCTCCCGCACGTCCCCCTCACCCCCCGACAGCCCCAGCCAGACCCTGCTCTCCTCAACACCACTCCCCCAACTGCACCCCCAATCGACCAGGTCGACAAAACGGCCAACAAAGTCAATCTCGTAACTCCCATCCACCACGTTGAAGACGATGACGACGACAACAACGACAACGACAGCAGCTCGCGTCCAAGGAGGGAAAGAGTCAACAGGCACCTCAAGGAAGTCGAAGCAGAGGGTCTCTATCTGTGGGAAGCCGCCAAATACCGCCTCCTTCAACCTGGCGTTGCCGGGGGTCTTGTTGGACTTGGTATGTTTGTATTTGAAAACCTAGCAGCAACTGATCTCGCGCCAGTAAATATTGGTCTTCTTATTGGCGTAGGGCGTGCTTTCTACACACAACCGCACCTGCGTCAAGACAGAGCCGTGATCTCGTCCACTGTAGCAGCAGCATTTGGGCTGCTGTCTGTCGAAGGGTATGCAGCAGAGAAATATCGCCAGACACCGCAAGGCCAGGCAGAAGCACGAAGAGCGAGGCAGGAGGGCGCACTAATCTACAGACATCTCCGGGAGGGGATACTGCGCCCTGGAGTGCTTGGAGGCATTGTTGGACTGGGTAAGTGGCGAAGGCCAGACAGCGGAGAATTGCTAAGTTCGAGACAGTAAACACGGCGGTGCTGGGAGCAGTGGGATATTTTTCGTATGTGCATTGGGACCGACCGACGTGGGACCGGCGGATTGTGTCTGCAGTGGCCGCTGGTTTGTTGGCTCTCTGGGGCGCAGAAGGATGGGCTGCTGCCAAATAAATATTTATTTGTGCATTATTGTTATTATTATTATCAATCAATCTAAATTTTGTCGACCACCACCATGTCCCGGTTCTTCAGACAAGCAGGCGACTCTGACTCGGACTCTGAGTCCTCCGACGATGAGTCCATGTCCTCTGGCGCTGAGGACGTCCCCCAGCGTCCCTCTGCCCCAGCAAAGTCGGCCCCGGGCTCCATGTCCAGGTTCCTCAAGACAGCAGGCTCAGACTCGAGTGACTCTGACAGCGACGAGGACAGCGACAGCGACAGCGATGCCCCCCCTCATCGCCGTCCAGGTCTTCCCGTCGTCGATGATAATACCGACGATGACGACGAATCAGACGACGAGGCTCCTGGTGTCCGTATCAAGAGTGCTTCAGAGCGCCGCTTAGACGAGATGAAGGCAACTGGCAAGGTCATTGAAAATGGCCTTAAAATAAATGACTGGGTCGCCATTTCAAACGGTACTCTTCACTTGTCTTTGTCTTATCATGTCTGTTGAACAACCGTCATAGAGTTCGACAAGCTCGCCCGTATGGTCCAAAGGCAACACAATGTCTCTGAGCCCGTTCCGCCCTTTTATATCCAGACTCTCGTTAGCCTCGAAGGCTCTCTCAATACTGCCGTGGCAAAGGAGAAGGAGGCCAAAAAGAAGATGAATGCTACCAACGCCAAGGCCCTTACAGCTGTCAAACAAAAAGTGAAAAAGGCGCTCAAGGAGTACGAGGGCGAAGTCAAAAAATTCCAGGAGGTGTGTTTCATCCGCATTGCATGTGCTGCATCCTCCCTCAACTCTCTTTAGGATCCTGAGGCTTTTGAACGTGATTATTCCGCCATTGTCGCCCCTGAGCCAACTGCACCGGGACGACGCACCATTGCACAACCTGGAGACGATAAC
>QLOM01006040.1:0-15320 GCA_003313785.1 Termitomyces sp. MG148
TCATAACATCTTGCAAGGCGTTGCCGCACCAGATCTCCGCCTTACTCAGGAAGCCAAAGATGCCTTTGACGCCTGGATCCTCAAAAACGGCCTGCGCTGGACTGCCGAGGGCGGACCTCTTGCTCCTGGTGGAGTTGATATCGCCTTCATCGGTATGTCGTTATCTTCTGCTTCTCGAAAATTTTCGTCTTGGAGCTGATCTCGGCCACAGATGATCCTCAGATGCCAGGCCTGATTCCGCTCATTCGGAAAGTGCGCCCAGAGCTGCCGATCGTTTATCGCTCGCACATCGAAATCCGTAGCGATCTTGTCCATGTCCCAGGGTCTCCTCAGGAGGAGGTGTGGAAGTACCTTTGGAATAATATCAGACATGCCGATTTGTTTATTAGTAAGTAATCCACTGTCTCACGGTCCGGGGGTTAGACTAAGTGCGGTTCGGCGCGTTTTAGGTCACCCTGTCAACAAGTTTGTGCCTAGTGATGTCAATATAGAAAAACTCGCTTTGCTTGGTGCGGCTACTGATTGGTAAGTGCCTTCATTCGATTAAAGGGATGTTGTTTCGATCTGTTGATTCGTCAACTTCTTAGGCTTGATGGTCTTAACAAGGACTTGGATTCATGGTGAGTCCCCGAGTTCATTTTATCATTTGCAATTTTGCGAGCATACCCGTGACGTGTGAAATACCTGCGGCTACTCGATCCAGACCGTCATAGTCTAGAGAATGGCATTCTGTTCTCGAGAAGGGTTCATGTCTTCTGGATTTCTGATCTGGTTTCAACTTCGATGTGATATCGAGATACTGACGATTTTTCCAGGGACACCCAGTACTACATGGGAGAGTTTAGGACGCTCTGTGCCAAGGAAAAAATGAATGAACTTGGTTGGCCTGCGCGTGACTACTTCATTCAGGTCGCCCGTTTCGATCCTTCCAAAGGCTCGTTTCATTTTTTCAATATTTTAGCATAGTTCGGTCAGTTAACGTCTTGAAACCATTAGGTATCCCGAACGTCATCGATTCCTATGCCCAATTCCGCCGCCTTCTGGCTAAGAACGCAAAGAATTTGAATGTCAACGATATTCCTCAGCTCCTCATTTGCGGCCACGGTGCAGTCGACGATCCTGATGCAAGCATCATCTACGACCAGGTCATTCATCTCATCAGCTCGGATGATTATGTCGAGTTTTCCAAGGACATTATTGTAATGCGCATCCCGCCTAGCGATCAGCGTACGTATCCAATTCAAATTCATTTTACCCTGTTTGACCCTGCGATCTAGTTCTCAATGCCTTGATGGCTAATGCCCGCATCGCACTTCAGCTGTCTACGCGCGAGGGCTTCGAAGTCAAGGTTTCCGAGGCTGTACATGCTGGTATCCCGATCATCGCGTCTCGCACTGGTGGTATTCCGCTGCAAATTGAGCATGGCAAGTCCGGATACCTCTGTGAGCCCGGGGACAATGTCGCTGTTGCGCAGCACTTGTACGAGGTGCACACCAATGAGGCGCTCCACCGCCGCATCAGCATTTATGCTAAGACCCATGTCAGCGATGAGGTTGGCACGGTCGGCAATGCGGCGGCGTGGTTGTACCTCGCAGTTAAGTTTTCGCGTGGCGAGAAGGTGTTGCCGAATGGAGCATGGTTGAATGATATGCTTCGTGAAGAAACGGGGGAGTTATATGCTGCTGGAGAGCCCAGGCTGCCTCGTGCTGGCTTGGATGTCCAGGCTGAAAATTGAGAGGCTAGTGGCGGTGGTTTTTACAGGTATGGTTACATGTTGGTTGGTCCCCCACAAAGCTTTCCTACATTCGTTCCATTCCTCAACCATTTGAACTGCTCGCTCACCTTTGGCTCCCATGGGTTGTACATTAGAATATATTGTAGAGAGAATTCTTTTTTTCTGTAGATGTTTGTATCAAAAATTTGTAAACATTTGTCTTCCAATTGATTGTTAACTCGACTAATGGATCATCCAACAAACGCTGACACGCTGTGCTTTCTCTTCAATCTGTTCATTTGATCGACGTTGTTACATTTGATGGTTTGATATATCATTGTTGGTACTGATACGGCTCTTCAATAATCTGATTATTCCGATCAACGACGTCACAGTACTTAAAACCTTTGATATGGACATCCCTAGTATTAGTTCTAGTACACCAGGTCCCTTGGAGCTTCAGACACGGCATTCATACATGTAAATTATTCAGTCTTGACGTCTTCTGAGTATATGATCCAATTTTTAATATGTAGACTCCAAACTTTGTGATGGAGAAAGACGATGTTTGTCGTGCAGCACAAACTGGTATAAATCGCTTCACCCTTCCCCTTGATAAACGTCTTACACTCCAACATCTTGACGATGTTTTTGTGAATTTGGTGCCCCACATAATGCCGATGCACAAGGATTAGATGCATTAGACTAGCCGCCGCCGAGATTTTCGATCTTGTATATAGATTTACCGTCCTTGCGCGATATCCTGATCTCCAGGCAGGAAGAAGCACCTCGCAGCAAGAAAATCTAGTCATCAGTCGCAGCACTCTGGCGCAAAGCGCTACAGCGAGCTCATGAAGTCAAGTCAAGAAGAAGCAATTGTGAGAGGGTGTGCTTGCATGGATGTCTGGCGTGGATGAGGCCTTCGTGGAGGGGTTTCGGAGGAACCAAGGTAGTTAGCAGGGTGATCGCATGGAAAACTGACCACAACGCAGTCGATTTGAGTGAATCCTCCTTTTGACAGTCTGAGAATGCTAGATTGTATGAGCCTGGCTTGCCTGCATTTCATGGAGACCCCTTTCCTTGAGTAACCAGCATGAAATTTATGATTTCACGGGGTCGCGCCCAGACAGTCACAGCAGGAGCTGATGTGACCCTGAGGGTGACACACTAATGTTATCCATTGGCAATGTCTTCTCTCCGTGCACATCGACACATTACTTTGTCCCTTCTTATTATTTTCTCCCTTTGTCCTTTGTTGCCTCCACAAGGAGTTCCATAAGTGTCATCTTACCAATCTATGGAAATCGACTGTCACTCCCCCTCTTTTATGGCGTTACGTGCGCCAACCAAGCGCGCTCGCTCTCCAGGAAGTCCTCATGACCGTCCTAATGTAGGTTCTTATCTATAGTAGATCGGCGTCGCTGAAGGAGATCATGGCACAGAAACGGCATTCGTTAATGGTCGACCGCCTCATACTTGCCCGTCCGAGCGGAAATGTAACACCACAGAGTCCTGCGGGCAATTCGCGCTTTCCTTCCGAGGACTGGGTACAGAAAACGGACGGACTCACTATAGATAGCCCTGTCATTGTGGATTCGAGACCAGTAGAGGACCGTGATGAGGATATGGTGAGTTGGATTTTCTTCCACTGCATAACGTTTTAATATGACCGCCTCTGCTTAGAATATGGATTCCGAAGAAACAGTACCACCAATACACCACCCACAGCGCCCTGCTCTTCCGCCGATACAAATTACGCATGCATCCTTGATCCGGCACCATTACCACCAAGGTACTCCGATTTCTACCGCTTCCTCGACTCCAACACCTCCCGGTCCACTAGTGACCGTACTCCCTCCGACGCCGTCGATATTAACATCACCGGCATTATCAATCGATGCATCACCTATGCAGACGCAGACAGCAGTCCGCCAAATGACACCCGTGGATAATGCAGCTGATGATAGTGCTATGGTTATCTCATCTCCGGGAGGATCACTCACAGCTCCGGCTCTACGAAAACAGCGTTTCACAATGGGTCCGCGTGCTGATTGTGTCAAGTGCCAGATGAACGTCAAGGGCCATTCGGTGCATTATTGACTCTCCATAGAGCTGTGGAAATTATTCCGGCCTGAAACTGCCCGAACAGTTATCATAGAGGACGCCATGACCTTAATGAACGGTTCTACATTCAAGGTTTCAAATGGCTATCAGGCCTTTGGAAATCCTCTTCGTTGCTGCTCTATCATCAATATAGATGTTGTATTTATAGACCATAACAAAATACGGCTTGGTAGCTCCTGTCCTGCCTGATCAAGTACAGGTGAACACTGTGAGGTCATCGACGGGAATCTTGGAGCGAGTATTGACCTGTAAAGGTGGAACATCGTTAACGCATATGGTCTTTCTTATAATTTCGCCTCTGATGGAATTGAGCACGATACAACTGGTCATGGAATACCAGAGAAGAATACTCATTTAGAGCACCATCAGGCCACTTCAAACTCGACGCTATTGGTCTGAACACGTCACGGTAACTTACAAGTCGGGTATCCGCCTTTGTTGACTCGCAGTTGAAGACTTGACCCAAGCCGACTGAAACCGCCTGCATATATTTAACGACTAGTCGTGACAGCTCGTGTCCAAGGCGGGGTGCTAAGCCTCATCTACGCAGAAATATCCAAAGAATTTATTCCCTTGAAGCGACATCGGATAGAAACGGAGGAATAGCTTTTGTTAAGCGTTTTCGGTGGTGGGGAGTGGACCAGATGTTTAGGGAAAAGGTGGAATGGAGAACGTAGTGATTTATCTCGTGACTTTCGATTTATTTCAGTCAGTTTGCATGACGAAACTTATAGAGGATGCGAAGAGATCTGAAAAACCGATCGAGAGGCCAGAGGTGTGTAGTATTTGAATTCAAAACCATGAATTCACAAATTTAAGTAGGTCAAGCACAAGATATATGCTGTCCAGTGTTGTGTAATCGATCGAGCATTGTAAGTGCGCGACGTCAAGGAATATGAACAAGAAAAAGGAAAAACGAGAATTGCTGAGACTACTGTCTAGCCTACACTTTAGGTTGACTTCTATTTGTTAGTAGCAATGAATGAAAGCACATGCAAACATGATCAGAGGAAATCTGGAAAAAAAGTCAAGGGCGAAAGTGCGCTGCCGCCACAAGATGTCCACGACCTTGCCATTGTTTTGGCATTTATCTTCTGCATCCAAGAAGGAGCGTCTAGATGCTTCTGTAAAACTCATTGGGGCATTAGAACAGTTTCAATCACAATTCGTTCCCGCAAATAATTCTGGCGCGACCTCAGGCTCAGGATCTGACGAGGAAGACGAGGATGAGGATGAGGAGGGTCCCTCAAAGTCGGACAGCTTGGACTTACTTAACGTGCAGGACGTGTCATACTCAATACGACGGTTGGTACGCGGTTTGGCCAGTCCCAGGGAGAGCAGTCGGCTAGGGTTTGCTGTTGCATTGACTGAGGTGCGTAAAGTTCTTCAAGTCGTCACAAAAATTAATTTCTGAAACTCGTTTGTGTATCTAGCTTCTTTCTCGGATTAAAACTGTGACATGCTCCCAGATTGTCGCCCTCATTGTGAATGGAAGCAAAGTTCAAAGTTCGATGTCTGGCCAAGAGGAACGCGACGTCTTATTCGCCCGTTTATTTGGTCTGACTGCTGTTATCCAATCTGGGCTTATCGTACGCACCGGGACTTTGAACACGTCCGCGTCTTCTGCTGCCGACGCGTCTACCCTTTTCAGCTTTGAAGAGATCATCAAGGAATTGGTTTCCGTTGGGGAGAAAAAGTCGTGGTTGCGTGAAAGTGCATGGTGGACGATCAACTTGGCCGTGGATGCCTTGAAAGACAGCCAGGTTGCTTGGAGGGACGATGCTGTCCTCAAGACGATTCAACAGCTCTTCGTGGATTACGATATATGGTCTCCGGAAAAGGTAGCTTTGACTCTGAAGTTGCAGGCGTTATATCAAGATCAAGATTGGCGTAAGCTTTGTTCGCCGGCCTTCAAAAATCCTGATTTATTGCATACCGGAAATCTGCAGAATCTGGCTCGTATTTTAAAAGTAATCTTGTTATCATACTTCTGGGCTATGCACGAAAATTTATTGGAATTTTTCTCATTTAGGAATCAACTGTTGAAGACAACGATGGGGAAGTTCCAAAAACTACCACGGGAAATTGGAAACCTCAGCTCCATTTCGTTTGGGATACGATACTGGAACGACTCCTTCCAGCACAAAATTCTTCGCAGTCACTTCCGGGATCCTTCCAAGAATTTTTCCGTATCGTTGTCGATGGTGAACTTAACCTTCGTTCTTTAGTGGAAATAGTGTCTGACCCACTTTCGTCCTATAGAGTCATTATTCTCTTCGACTGCTTCGGTCGAACGGAAATATTGGGGCTTCCAGGTCTTCCAAAAAGCTTTACCTCGTGTCACTCAAGATACCATGCCCATGCTTTTCACGAAAAATTTCATGCGAACTTGGATTAATCACCTATCAAAACCAGATCGCTATTTGCACAAAATTGCACAGAAGACGGTAGTTATTGATTATAGGCATGCTTTAGTTGTATTGACGTGACGGACCTAGGCTACCGATGTGCAGGCCTTCGTCCAAAGCAATCCTCAGCTTGGTTTCGCCTTGATCCTACAGCTGACTGGTGTCAATGGCAATCACCAGTTCGACAAGCTGACAAAAACCAAAATTGTTGAAAACATTTTGACATCCATGGATACAAAGGGTATTAAGAAATACATTGAGTATCTTCTAGGGCAAGTGAATGGACCGAGTCAAACCACGTAGGTCACCTATCTTTCTATCTTTCTCGAAGCTAACTTTTTCACAGTGAGGAAATTCGTGTGATCAATTCCCGTCGATCGTGGATCATAGAGCAACTTGGCGGTCTCATCCGAAGTGGTTCTATACCAAAGAACGATGATTGGGTACAATCGATACTGGATTTGCTCGTCGTGCATGGTCTATTCATCGTCAAGAAGAAGGATGAGAAGAGTCGCTTCCTTGCTGTGCGTTCTCCGCGCCAGCTAGCTGTGTAAATGACCTGGACTGATATACGCCGTAGTTGCATTCCATGCCCAATCCTGTGTTCTCCGATGAACTTCGTAAATCATGCCGCACCAGACTTCTTGCTTGTATCAGTGATCTCAATACGCAGACCTCTGTTGTGAAATCGAACGAGAAGACATCTAAAATGTCTGCAGTTGCTTCTGATGGGGAGTTTTGGGTGTCGAAAATCCTGAAAACCATTCGGACTCTAACGGAGGATAGCAAGCATGTCTCGTTACAAATCAACTTAGAAGATGATGTCTTGGTGCAATGTGCGAAGGCACAGGAACTTGTTGTCCAGCTCAAAACTGTAAGTTGACCCATTGTAACGTACGACTACTTGCTCAGAGTCAATGATTTGGCAGGTCACAGATGGACGGCGAGAAACAGCCAAGGGAGTTGAATTGCTCTTGTCTGCTACGGTTCTAGAGCAGTACTTTTCAGACGAAGTAGACGAAATTAATACTGATGCATTGGAGGTTCGTCCATGCTCCTCAATATTCCATCAGAATCTAAATGTGTAGTAGGCTTCCATTGATGGAGCGACTCGCATGTTTCCCCCAAGCAAAAAGGGCAAAAAAGGCAGGAAATCGGCTTCAGCTGATGCTGATCCATCTGCGCCAGAGCCAGTTGACGTTTTTGTCGACACTATCATTGGGTTTCTGGAAAAGTCGACTGCATATATGCGTACGGTTGGCAACCAAGTCTTCGCGTTACTGTCGGGAGTTGTTCAGGAGTCCACCATCGATCTTATCGTCACAGTGAGATCTCTTTATTTGTTGACTAATGGAACTATTTTAATCCTTTCCGGATTAGCAACTGGAGCGACGTGATCCCGCTGAACTTTTAAAGGACTTAAACGAGGACGAGATGGACATCGATGAGGATGAGCAGGGTTCTGAAGACTCAGATAATGAGTCTGACGATGCTGACACTGGTGATGAAAGTGACGAGGACAGCAACAACGAAGAAGAAGACGTTGAACTACGGAAAAAAATCGAAGAAGCACTGCGCGTCAATGGTATTGAAGCCGCAACTGGTGATACAGATGAGGAAGAAGAACTCATGGACGATGATCAAATGATGGCTATTGATGAACAACTTGCGGCAGTTTTCAAGACCCGGGCCAATGAAAAGAAAACGGGGAAAGGTTAGCTCGTCGCCTGCTTTTAACCTGCGCCTTGACCTAATCAAACTTTAGATGTGGACGTCCAGCGTGAAGCTACTCACTTCAAAAACCGAGTGCTTGACCTAGTGGACACATTTGTCAAGAAGCAACCATCTAGTCCCCTGGTTCTCCGATTGTTATCCCCTCTGATTGACCTCATTTCTGGCACTGGCCTTGATGAGCGTCAACTATCCGATAAAGCCAAAAGTATCCTTCGTTCAAGGATAACTAAGTCCAAAGACATACCGCTCGATATTGATTCGGAATTGGCCTTGACTATCGCCAGTGATGTTCATACACGTGCCCGCAAAGTGCACTCTTCTGACATGCTGGCCACTCTCAGTCAATGCAGCCTTTATCTCTTTAGGGTTCTGGCTCACTCGAAATCTGAGAAACCTCTTATTCAGCTCTACCAGGAGTCATTAGCCGATTTCCTTACAAGAAAGAACTCCGCTCTTAACTCCAATTTCTTCCAAGATTTCATTCGACGCCATTCTTCATCTGCATGGGCCCTTCATAACGATCTTTTAGACCTATCCGGTCGGACAGTCAACGCCTACCGACAAGGACAAGCATATCAACTCCTGGAAACGCTAATGAGTCAGCTCCCTGCCATGGTTTGTCTTCGTCTGAATTCACCAGAAAGCCGTTGTCTAACGCGAAATATAGGAAAATATGAATTTGTCGGAGGTTGCCGAATTCACTTCGCGTCTGCAGAAAGTATTGCAGAAGGTGGTTGCCGATGCGTGCACTGACAAAAACTCTCTCACTGCTGCCCAGCTGAAGGAAGTCCTAAAGTTGGCACTTGGAGCTGTCCGTCAAATTCAAAGAGTAAATCGCGCTTCTCATACCGAGATCTGGCAACCAGATTCGTGGCATTCGCTAGCGGGCCGTCTCACTTCGTCAGAACGCTTCAAGAAGTCCACAGGGCTGCCAAAGATGTGCGAACAGATAGCTCGTCTTTCAAATCCTGGCGACGCGTCATTTGCCAAAATTGATGCGCCCGCGCCCACTCCCAAAACGAAAAGAAAGGCTGAAGAGTCTTTCGAAACGGAAGGCACTTCCAGTGCAACGAAGAAGTTGAAGCAGAAAAGGGCCAAGTCAGATAAGACTTGACAAACCGTATCTATTTAGGCGACCGGCTGGGCACATTGCTCAGTCAGCCTCACGGGAATTTGTATTTCATTATGATTCGCTTTCATTCGCTCTCTAGGTTTCGCATAGCAATGCATCCCACGCATTTCGTTGTGTCCACTTGCAAAGGATCATCCATTTATTTAGAATTGTCCTAGATATTCCAGGTATATGGTCATGCTCTCCAAGATTCAACTCTACAGTGATGTCGAATCGAAAATAGATCTCGCCATAACACGCAATTCCTCGATTTTCAAAGCTCTGACCGTTTCTCCTTCGTTGAGACAGTGTGAAACTAGTTTGACGCTTTTGATAATCCTGCATATTGATGGCTTTTCAATGAGATCATCTAGAATCCAAAGAACACCAACTTGTTACGCCTTGTACGATCCCTAATTTGTATTTGCAATTTTGCGGCAGATTCGGTAGCCACAGATAGGAGTGATTCTGGAAGGCCTGCAAGACGCCCGCACTCGATTCCAAAAGATCCTACGAAGATATAACAACGCATAAAGATCGATTTATCTGTCATTAACATACCAGATGCCATGCCATGGGTGAGTCTGTATAGGAATGTGATTTCTCGAATGCCATTGATGCGAGTCTCTTCTTCAAAGCCCATGTGCAAATTTTCTACATCCAGGGGATACTTACTTTCGAGATTGGAAGCAACCAGAGGATAGTGAGTAATGAACAAGGTTTTGGATTTCGTGTTTTCTACAAGCTGTTGCATAACGGCATCAGCGATAGCCATCTAAGAATAATAACGAGTGGTCGAGTTAATGCTCGGTAACAGCATGAGATAAACATATACTGACTCCATCAAAGGTTGATGTTCCTCTTCCGAGTTCATCCAGGATAACCAGACTGTGATTAGTTGCAGAACCTAGTATTTCGCTAGTTTCTGACATCTCGACCATGAATGTTGACCGGCCTCTTGCTAAATCATCGGATGCTGCGAAAGGTTCTGGTGAATTAATTGCGGTGGTCAAGGAAGTCTACAGACCCCCCATCCTGGTAAGAACCGAATCAATTAGGCCCATTTTTACTGATGTGGCTGGTACATATGATCCAATCTGAGCCATTATGGCGATAAGAGCAACCATGCGAACACAAGAACTCTTTCTAATCGGACTGTGTGTTTAGCAGAGCATAAAAAACCTGTCAAATCTTGCGCACCCTCCCATGTTAGGTCCTGTTATGATTTTGCTTCTTGGCTTCCCACCACCCATGACAACAGTGTTTGGAACAAAAGGATCTGGTCGAAGGGCTTCGACCATCGGATGTCGACCATCGATAATTTCTAAAGTATCATCGTCTGTAAAGATTGGTTGAACATAGTTCTCCTGTAGAGCTACGAGTGCAAGACTGAGCAAGCAATCAGCAGTAGCGAGCTTATTTATGACACTGCGCATCAGGTCGTAGTATTTGAAAGCAATTTCTTCAAGAAACGATGAGAATGCCTTGTTCGCGGCAGCCTATGTATTGAAATTTAAACCATGGTGGATCCGAGCATGAATCAAAAATAAAACACTTTACCTGGAGCGTCTCTTGGTATCGCATTCTTTCCTCCATTTTCTCTCGAACCACTGGCGGCTGATGGCGAGATACAACCTTTGTTCTAATTTACCTTGTTAGCAGTCAGTTCTCGTTCCTGAATGCTGGGGAAAGTCGTACTTGGAATGAAGTATCCAGTGGTCTGGTATGGGCCGCTTGTCACTATTTTTATGTTCGACGAGAAACTAAGAAATCCCATCTTCAGGAAATAAATATCAATTAATCGTAGATTCGTTACCTCATCTTTCAAGTGAGTTGTCCACTGGAGGGAAGGAAATCTCAAAAGCTTCCTAACTAGTGACATTGGATATTTGA
Organism: Termitomyces sp. MG148; assembly: GCA_003313785.1. Classification (NCBI taxonomy): domain Eukaryota; kingdom Fungi; phylum Basidiomycota; class Agaricomycetes; order Agaricales; family Lyophyllaceae; genus Termitomyces; species Termitomyces sp. MG148. The sequence goes on from QLOM01006040.1 coordinate 10,985, forward strand.
TGATTTGGTTCGTCGAGAACCGGCATACTCACTAGCTTTCAACTGATCATCAAGTTCGACATCCACAAATTGGATTGCCTATAAATCAAATATACTTAGGCGGCTCAGGTTGAAAAAGTGATAGTGACGTACGAGGTCGGCGTCACTAATTTCAGGATATCGTTCGGGGTCTACCCACATTTTATCTTTCTTGCCCTCCGCCGCGTGATCGAGATGGATAGCACTCGTAAGCTCCTTCATTGGCCCTTTGAGTTTTGGAAACGAGAAGATGATTTCATTCAAGAGGCTGGATTTGAAACCAACATCCGAAGGAGAGGAGAAGATGTCAAAAGCCTGCGCTATCTTGTTGAAGGCCGGTAGAAGCACCGCTAGTTCCTGCGGCGTACACTTGAACGAAGACAAGGTATCTTTCAGTCCTTTTTTGTTCATAGTTTCACGAATTCTTCACCTGTCCATATTGGATCCTGCACAGACCCTTGGCAAGATCTGGCAGTCTTCGAAGGAGCTGACGAAGCGTCAACAGTTTTTCTGAAGAACTTTTCAAGATCTCTTCCACTGCTTCGACACGTTCATGGAGTACGCTGACAGCACAAATGAGAACTTGATCCATCTTAAGGGGAAATCTTCACCGTTTGTCGACCAACGGTCGCCCAATCCAGCTCCGAAGTAGTCGCGCACCAAACTTGGTCTTGGTCTTATCTAGCAGCCACAGAAGCGATCCAACCACTGTGCCATCTGTCTCATTCCGATGGATCTCAAGATTAGTCAGAGTATTTGCGGCAAGAAGCATGTGTGTTTTCGCCGTGAACTTGGTAAAGAATTTCGTTTCCAGGAAAGCGTCCGCTATGCTGAACGCCGACAGATATTTAATTGCATGGGCAAGAGCAATCACTACTCTCTTTGGAAAGTCGGCGACCTCTGCCATGAGACGCCCTGAGACCAAGGTCAAACTGGTGTGTTCACAACAAGGTAGGCCCGACAAGGTGGATTTACCTGATTTGAAGTTCTCGGATGCCACCTTCGAATATTTCTTATTGGTATAAAACTCGGAAACCAAGTCAAATGCATCGGTATATGACATGAGTTCTTTGAAATATTCGGTTCGTGTCCCGTCACCAACAGAGGAGTTCCTGCAAGAAATCGCTATAGAGCTATACGTAAACGAGGCCATGATCAAAGACTAGCCTTGTAAAGTAATGCAACACCTTAGTAGTTGGGCCAGAAAGCTCGGTTCTGGGCAAGAGCAGCTCGGCCGGTCGTGTATGAACTAGCCTGGTCTGGTACACGTTGAGAGTCATGCCACAATACAAACACATCCTAAAACTTACCTCGAGCTCTATTCGCATTAGGGTATCTAGAGCCGCATCATAAATAAGAGCATCAATCACTTATACGTCATTTATACCTTCAAAATCGTCCCAGACGACGTCGCCAGTACTAGGACAGATTGTAATCATACCAAACGAGACATCGCCTGTGGTACCCTTCTTCACTTGCTCAACAATACACATAAAAGGCGGAGGATTATAACGTTCCAAATCGTCAACAGAGTCAAGGTCATCTACATAACTGAAAAACGTTGAGTAATCTGCACGCTGGGAAAATAAGAGCACCTGCGTTGCAGCCGTGTATAAATGCAAGAGCTGCCTTTTAAAAGGGGCGTTTCGATTGTCACCGGCCTTTTTGAGCGCCGCAGTCTCGGTCTGACCGACAATCCCGACTCTGTAGCCTCTCGAGAGCAGCCTGCATCCCTAATTGTCAAGAAGACACTTGTACAATGACCGTTCTACATACTTCTTTAGATGCACATGGAGTCGATGCGTTGGAATTGACGCGACCAAAAAATTACGGTGTTCGAATGCCACCATTCCGAGCTCTTTTGCTGCGACCTGAAGTGCTTGTCAATATACAGAACTAGATGTCCTGTCGATATTTGCCTTGCCTTGGCATCGTCGCCAAAGAATCTATACTTGTATCCAACTTCAAAAAAGAGAATAGTCCCAGTGTTCTCTGCTTTTAGTTGAAGAACCTATATTGCCACGCAGTTAAGCAAAGGAAACCTCAAAACATTGGCACAGTAGTACCTGTTGCTCCAGCGGTGTGTACGATTCTCCGCTAGGTCCAATTGTGACAATTTTTTTGGGCTTAGATCCAGATGCTTTGCTCTTCCCTTTACTTTTGTTAGAGAAGAGAGCATTTAACTCTTGAAACGCATGGTCAGACTCCTCGCCTGCACTTTCAGCTTCCTGTGCCTCAGGGAATAACGCTGCTCCGCTCAAGTCTGAATAACTTGGCTTTCGTTTGAATGAGTTATTCTCCAAAAGCAGCTTCTTCCTGAATGCCTCACGTCGTTTCCCTACTGAAGCGGAAGCAGCTTCTGATTCAGTATGCTTTGTCGCGACCGTGCTGGCAGGGTCATCTGGAGAGACCGGTGTGAATTGCCACTGGCTGGCAACACTTGCACGCAATGGTGTAACAGGCTCTCGTGAGCTATCAGACGCGCCTGACTTCTTCGGTCTCTTTGTGGGCGGTTCCTCATCACTGTCACTAGTCAAGTCGACTTGAATAGGAGAGTCTGCCCTTTTACCAGATGAGGATCTTTGAGACGGCTGAAAGAAAGAAGAGATAGTAGGTTGCGGCCGCTGAGGAGTCTTCTGCGATGGCATTTTCCAAGACGAGTCGGTCTTGGCGCGACTCCAATTTCGACGCGAAAACTGGGTCACGTGAGGAAACAGCTTTTTTGGTCAAAACGCCTTCAAGGATGCTCCCAGGTCGATTGAGTCGGTCTGCCAGGATTCATGGGGCTGTAGGTCCCCGGTATCGACCTTTCTGTCCACGAACAACGTTTCTTGCTCGACTTTATTCTGCTTCTCTTGCTCAGGATGGACCCGTTCCCTCGGAGACCAATCGTTTGTCATTCATTGACTACTTTTGCGTCATACTTGACTTTTCAACAACAGGCGCTGAGGCGACGAAAAAACGGTTTTGGAATGACGTTGGGCTAGAAAAACGCGGCTCTACTTTTGTAGTGACTCTAGACAAGCGTCCGTTGAAGACTCCGTCGGGGAAGGTTCTTGCACTACCCGAGAACAAATCCATAATGGCCTCACTCATTGCAGCCGAATGGGATCACCAAGAAAAACTATTGAAGCCCCATGCGCTTCCGGCAGTGCGTGCACGGTTTGACGACTCATTTTTAGAGGCTGAACAGCTACCCAGACCTCAATTGCCGCTAGGGCTATCGACGCATTGACGGAACAAGAAACATGTTCTGCTGTTCAAGAAGCTTTGCTGAAATATCTTGACACAGACACTATCTGGTAGTGATGCTATCAATGTACCGCTTGCATAAGCTACTGACTTTCACTTAGTTTCTATCAGGATTATCCTCCCCAGCTTGAAAGGTTACAGGCAGAGCACTGGGACCCACTTCTAGAATGGGCACGAAAGACGTATGACGTTGAGATCAACAAGGCCGAGTCCCTCCTTTTTAGTGCTCAACCTGAAGCGACAAAAGAAAAGTTCCGACAAGTAATAGGTAGATTTGATCAATGGCAATTGGCAGGTATGACCACAGTCTTTCTATGTATGACCGAACTTGGACGGCATTCTCAGCATTGGAACGTGCAACTTACACCACAAAATCATTCATTATTGGTTTGGCACTCGTCACGAAGCATCTGACGGTTGAACAAGCGGCTTTGGCTGCGACCGTTGAGGTTTGTAGCCAAATCGAACGATGGGGAGAAGTAGAAGATAGTGCGTCGCGCTCCGAGCTGCCTTCATGATCGGATCTTGACTATTCACGTTCATTACAGCGCACGATGTAGATTATCACGACGTGAGAAGACAGTTGGGCAGCGCCGCTTGCCTCCTGTCCAGCGTCTAATAGAGCCCGTTGAGTTCGCTATCGCTTTTTGAGTACGATGCCGCACGATGAAGCAGATAATACTCCAGCAACTTGCGAATCGGTGGTACAAATACACTCTTTGATCACTGGGCATCTATGCGTTTATGTTCATGTTATATCAGACGATGTTTCTAGGAGCCTTGGGCTTTCGGTTGCATGTGTCAACCTTGGGGCATGATCCATTATCAGGATCTATGTCACAAGTGTACTTTCCCAGCAAGAGCCGTCACTTTGGGCACAAGGGTCTTTTGTGACGCACTTGTTGGAGGACGTCCTTTCCAGGCCTTATTTCACTGGATCACCCCTTGGATCCGTGCTACTTATCCTGATAACATCTTCCTTCACTCCGTGGGTATATGGAAGGAGTTAATGTTCACATCTCTACAGGGGTAAGTACCCAATATGTACATTAACTCACTCATAAAA
>QLOM01006052.1:534-12002 GCA_003313785.1 Termitomyces sp. MG148
ATCGTGCCCCCTGGCGTGGCATCCGACTACAACACGAGACGAGACCGGCCAAACGAAGGTGTAAGTGTTGGCAGGGCAATTTGGCGTGTTCCAGGCGTGGAACAGGTTGATGAGGGCTAAAGCCGTTTTCATAACGATAGGCCCCTGCCTTGTTTAGCTGTTTGGTCTGATATCCACCATGCCGGGCTTGCCGAGTAACTTACTTTGGAAAATGAACCGTTGTTTGGTCTGATATCCGCGATGCTGAAGAGTAAGTTACTCCTCGGCATCGCGGCTATCTAATTACTCGGGGCCTATTGTAATTCTCACCATCTTTGTAGATCATTGCAGTGTTTGGTTCCCTGATCGTTGCATCTCTCTTCGCGCGAAAGTCCATGTCATCGTGTCTAGACCTGCTTTCCTTACAGAAAATCCCAGATACGTAGACAGTTACTGTGCTTTGACAAATTCAAGTCCACGCCGGGGCCCTCTCCTACAAACTGATCATCATCATCTTGGTTGACTCTCCGTGCATCTCCTCGCGACGTCTATGTTTATGCTCGTTACTTTTCTTTCACGCAGACTTATGCATTTGGTCCTCTGACTCTCACGACCTGTTAAGAAGTAAAGGTGTCCTGGTACCCGCCTTCGGACTGTTACTTATATCACAATACCTTTTTCTCTACTTTGACCTCAGTTCGTTCACTCACTCACTCACGTGCGACTGAGTACATCTGTTGTCTAGCCACGCACTCTTGTTCGCCGTTCTTCAACACGACCAGCATCTTTGTCACTGCATATCTTCTACTTTCCTTTCGCGACAAACACGGACTCACAAAAGAACTCCTACTTTCCTTTCGCGACAAACACGGACTCACAACTCCAACTTTTCCCTCCATCTTCCGTCATGATGAACATCAACTTCTTTGCACTTCACCGTCCTCTCATATCTATTCTTCTGCTTTTTGTTTGACGTGTTCCGCGTGTAACAAGCGGATCAGAGCTGATATCTGATATATCACGTAGATCAATCAATGCAATATTTTTGTTGCACCTCTGCTGCAACTTACGTCTCCGCGCGATGTCTGTGTCTATGCCTGTTTCTCTTCCTTTGCGCTCTTGAGGCTTAGGCGAGCCAACTGTCGCCATACTCCATGACGGTGAACTAACAACTGATAGCTATATCTCCTATTGAGGCCAACAATCTCAACTTTTTCCTCCATCATTCCATCATGATGAACAACGACATGGCCGCTAACCTACCATTTTCACACCTCTCTTGACCAGCGTCATCCCTTGATTGTGACAACGAGTGACTATTGGTGGTTTGTTGCTTATATATTCTGCAAGGTCGTCGTGTGTCCTGCACTTTCATCCTCGCCACTTCCAAGGCCTCAAGCGTGCTTACTTGTCTTTAATCGAGGCTTGCTCTTTACAGCTAACGAGATGTTTGTTGTCCAACCCAAGCCTTCCTTGACTTCTTCTATCCCCTCTATGGCCACAGTTGATGCGCTGATGTTGCTTATGCCCAATGCTGAAGTTGTTTCAGTGTAAATATTCTCATCCACAATCAAGGCTCAATTCTTACCCAAAGTCAACATTAGCAATTCCAATGTAGATGAAACCATTTCAATTCCAGCTTCGTTACTTCCAGGCATATTCGGAATCGGGCCCGAGATCCCGCCATCAGGATTTCCACCTAGCTTTAAACCAGAATCTTTAACTTCCAAAGAATCAGGATCTTCATTTCCCACAGAATCTTCATTTCCCACAGAATCTTCATTTCCCACAGAATCTCCAGTTACCACAGGATCTACACTTCTCACACAACTTACAACTACTCCATTGGCTCTCCCCTCTGCAATCTCTGAGACATCATTTATCAACTCTTCTACAACTTCTGTAAGCTCTTCGACCGGATCTCCAGATCCAATGCGGACATCAGGGACCACTGGCAAGCCACTAGGCCCCATTATTGGCGGCGTTATAAGCGGTATAATTGTCGTTGCTTTGGGCATCCTCACGGCAGTTATGATAATCAAACGCCGCAGTCGCCGCCACAAACAAGACACACCAGTCCCAATAGCCAACCCTGTCCTTGACAGTGACCCTCACATTAGGGAGTTCGCAGCCCAACGTGGTAAACATACATTTCATAATTATAGTTTTCGTTTTCTGATCAAAGAGATTTCCAATAGATTACAAGCACAAGGATGTTGCTGCTAGCAGCCAGAACCAAATCACACGCAGCAGCCAAGAAGTGGCACTAATTGCCATCACGGAGAAACTTTGAATCGACCATGCATTGACAGACGGAGATGATATCGCAAATATCGCAACGTATGACAGTTATCGAGGCGTGCCAGCATAGACAAGGGGATACAGTCTCTTCCTGACTGTGAAAGTCGGGTGTGATATATACCTGTTTCATTACTTTCAGATGTCACTAGTAGGTATCTTCAACTTGAGTGAAGAGTTTGTGTGTGTACAATGTTGATGGGTCAGTCAACCTGCAAGGTAATCAAACTTCCTTAATTCAACATCTAAATGCTACAGGCCTTGGCTCTAAAGTCTCATTTTGTGGCGCATAATGCGACTCAGCTCCAACCTAGCTTCTTGCTGCGTGTTTATTTTTTTTGGCAGAAGAAGTATTTTGTAAAATAAGAAAATACCTTTCAGATTAGCTCTGTATAGCGCGCGCAATAAGGAAATAAGGAATCGTAGACAGTGAAGTATCTGTTCTAGCAGGTGGTCTCAGGTCTTGCTCGTTCCCTATGATGTTGTGCACAAGATAGAGTACCCATCTAGACAACCTCGCAGCGTCCAACGCATTCACTGCTCGCGTTGTCTACAACTATCCCATGCTCAAACTCAGAGTCTTCCTTCTCCCTGCTAACCCAGCCAAGGCATCTGCTTTAGCCACCAAACCATTGCACGCACACTCGGCAGCTCTTGCATCCGCAACACGTGCTGGGAAATCGGCCCGACGCCACTCGCCCCAAATCCCTTTTCAGCGTCAAGCCTCTGAGAGTCAGTCCGTTCTCCAATCCACGCCCTCTGCGCTCCTGACTGCCACAGACAATCCAACAAATGCACCGCGACCACGTCCCCGCTCTCCCGCCCGCCGTCGACCTCCTTGCCTCAACACCCACCTCGCCCGTCCAAGGCTTCGTCCGCTTCTTCCCTTCCTCACCACACACCCTCCCAAACATCCACATCTTCTCTGTCCAAGGCCACCCCAAATTCATAGAACCCATCCGTCTCGCATCTCGTCTCTGCGCGCGCACAGTCTGGCATCGTGCCCCCCGACTACGACATGAGACGAGACTGGCAGAATGACGGGTGTAAGTGCTGTTTGTAGGGTAATTTGACGTGTTCTAGGCGTGGAATGAGTTGATGAGAGCTAATATACCAATTCTCACCATCTTTGTAGATCAATGTTTGGTTCGCTGATCGTTGCCCCTCTTCACGTGAAAGTCGTCATCGTATCCATACCTCCTGCTTTTTTACAGCAAATCCAAGATACGTAAACAGTGATTGTGCTTTGACAAATTCAAGTCCACGTCGGGGACCTCTCCTACAACCTGATCAATATCGCCTTGTTTGACTCTTTGAATCATTTCTGCAGGCTTGTATCTCCTCGTGACGTCTAATGCTTGTTACTACTTATGCATTCGGTCTTCTGACCCTCACGACCTATTAAGAAGTAAAGGTGGTCCGGTACCTGCCTTCGGACTGTTTCAACACGACCAGCACTTGTCACTGCTACTTTTATTTCATGGCAAACACGGACTCACGAAGAATTCCAATCTTTCCCCCGATCTTCCATCGTGATGAACATCAACTTCTTTACACTTCACCGTCCTCTCATCTCTATTCTGCTTTTCGTTTGATGATCACGTATATCAATCAATGTAATGTTTTTGTTACCTCTGCTGCAACTTACATCTCCTCGCGACGTCTGTGTATATGCCTGTTTCCCTTCCTTCCTTCGCGCATAAACCGTGTCTTGGAGCTCAGCTGGGCCTCCGTGAGGGTGAACTAAACACTAATAGCTACATCACAATCCTAACTAGTCTTCCATCTCCTGTCCTGATGAACAACGATCTGTCAAGTAGCATCTCTACTCGATATATAGTCAGCTCACACCTCTCTCAACTAGCGTCTTACGTCTGATCCAACAACCCCTGCTACCACTCACGAAACCCCTGACTTCTTACACCTCATCCTGGTGCTCAGCTTCACTCGTATATGAGACAATCCCAACCCTCGGGGAAAGAAGGACAACTCATCATAGCAATCTCACCGTCAAGATTTTGTGCTTCGTCAGATTTTCCACGCAAAGATGTCGCTTGATTGCGGTAGCCATTGCGACTATCAACTGGGGGCTTGTGGCTTATATATTCTGCAAGGTCTTCGTGTTTCTTCATCCTTGCCACTTTCAAGGCCTACAGCCTGAGCCTCCATCCCCTCTGCACTAATGTTGTTTACACCTAGTGCTGGAGTTGATTCAACGTAAATATTCTCATCCACAATCAAGGTTCAATTCTGACCCGGAGGCAACATTAGCATGATACTGCAAATTACGACCTTGCTCAATGGACCTCATTTCTTTATCTCAGGACCTTCAACAACTGTGACGCTCAGCCCATCGAGCACTAGCACATTCATTGTACATGATTTCTTTGAGCCACTGCCACTGTCATTGATCCCACTGTCTTCCTTAACCACTTCAATCTCCTCTACTGCCCCAGTCGACGTGCCAAATAAAGACAAAGACAATCAAACCGCCACTGTAAATATTCTCATCCAGAATCAACGTTTTAATTCTGACCTGCAGTGTACTTTAGCACAACATCAAACGTTCTGAACATTCTCAGTCTCACGACGAGCACTGAAAAATTCGCTGGACATCTGTCAATAGCACCTAAGATTAACAGACCATCTTCTAACACTCTACCTCTTGGTACATCATCTCAAATTGCCACAGAATCTACAATTGACACACAATCCCCAATTACCACACAATCTCTAACTCCACTCGCTACTATCAGCACCAATGCGTCAACGTTCATCAGTCTCTCGTCGTCCATACATTCTGCAAATACATCGACTCCATCAGCTATCAACTCTATGTCTTCCACAACTACAGTAAGCCCTCCGACAGGATCCCCAGATCCGATGCAGTTGTCAGGGACCACCAGCAAGCCATTAGGTCCTATCATCGGTGGCGTTGTAAGTGGTATAATTGTCGTTGCTTTGGGCACCCTCACGGCAGTCATGATAATCAAACGCCGCAGTCGCCGCCCAAAACAAGACGCACCAGTCCCGACAGCCAACCCACTCCTTGACAACCCTCACATTAGGGAGCTTGCAGCCCAACTTGGTAAACATACATTTCTCCGAATGATTATAGTTTTTGTTTTCTGAGATTTACGATAGATCACAAGCACAAGGACGTTGCTGTTCGCAGCCAAATCACACGAAACAGCCGAGAAGTAGCACTATCGCCATCGAGGAGGGACTTTGAATCCGCCATGCAGCGACAGATGGAGATGATATCGCAGATATCGCAGCGTATGATGGCTCTTGAGGTGTACCAGCATAGGCAAGAGGATACAGCCACTGAACCTCCTACCTACGAAAGTCATGAGTGGATATAAGGTGTATCTCTGTTTCATTACTTTTCGGACTTATTGGTAGATATCTTCAACTTGAGCGAAAGTTTAAGAAGATGTGTGTGCGGACAATGTTGATGGTTACCTGCAAGGTAATCAAACTTTCTTGACTCAACATCTGAATGCTACAGGCCTCGGCGCGTAAGTCTCATTTTGTGACGCATAGTTCCCACCCGGCTTGACTTGGCCAAGGCTGCGAGTTTATTTTCTAAGAAAAAGAAGTATTTTGTAGGGGGGCCCCTTGACCACAAACCACCACCTGCATCACTAAGCCTGATGCCGCAACCGAGCCCTTAGCCGGTATGCCCCCCCTTTCTTTTCCTCTTCAAAGAGAAGCTGCCTGGGTAGCAGAGGTCGGAGCCCCCCCCCCCCAAAGGGAAACATCCCTCCAACATGCCATAGAGCAGAAGGAGAAGAGCCGCCAGAGCTAGAAAACCGTCAAAAGACAAGCGGTAAGCCCTCGCACTCTCCGTAAACCGGAAATGAACTTTCATCTTTACAACCAAAAAAGGCAACCTAAACCAGGACGGCAGACACAAATCGCCTACACTAGGTAACTCGGAACACGAGGAATTCAGGGAAAATCTGCGGTATATAAAATGAACCCCCGCTCGCTGACATAAAGGAAACAACAAAGACACGTTGCAGAACCTACCCCCCCATCCATGACAAGGGAAAGTGACCAACGAAAACGCGCACAGTCAGCCAGCCCACAGAAACAGAAGGGAGTCCGCAGTCACGACAGGAAAAGGAGATTAGTCGAGAACCCACAGTCAGACTCAGACATGGAACAATCGGACGGTGATATACAAAGCCCATCCCCCCTAAAAATCCCTCCACCATTGAACTCATCAAATATGACCATCTCGAGCAACGATTTACAGGATATGGATTTAGATGGCGATGAAACCATTGTCAACCCGTACGTACCATCATCCCCCTCCATAACGAGGAGCGCTAGCCAAGAGACGACACTCGAGCTCCCTGAAACCCCAGCTATGAAGAGGAAGAACGACCCCATCTGGATTGTGCGGCGCACAATCAAACAGACGATTGATCTTGCAGCAGGCCAGGAGACGTCGGCGGCTGAACACCCTAAGGCTCCGAACCAGGCTCCACAGCTCCCTGATAGCTTATCACGCACCCAGATGCCCATAGGAGGGTTCCCTGCCATACATATATCCACCCCTCCCTGGTACAACTTGCTACCAGACCAAAGCAAACACTTTGACTCTTACCCAGAACCCAAACTGTGGGTTAGGGACTGGCAGGTGAGCAACACAGCTGATCTGATGACCACGAGCGAGAAGATCAAAGAGCTCATCTGGGACATGACTGGTGAAAGGGCCCGGATCTCGACTCCGCAGCAGGAGAAAGATATCAACTCAAAACGCCAGGGTAATGACAGATACAAACCGCCCTACCACTTCCTAGTTTCTGGCATCTCGGAGGAAGCCTACAATATCCTGACAACCTTCTCCATCATGTCGACACCCAACGCGACTGCCTTCTTCCTCCCGTACACCCCGCCTACCCCACGCTTTCTCTGCACCATTGAAGGCTTTTCCCTCAGTATACGATCCCCGGAGGCCATACGGGAATCCGAAGAAATGGCGACAGATATCATAAGAAGGACTCTCGCAGGCAACAAAAAGACTGTGGCCCTGCTCAAGAGCAAGATCATCGGTGATTACACCTTGCAGCACAACCTCGAACCGGCAACAAATATCTTACAATTGTTGGAGGTTCAACTGGTACGAGGGGAAGACACAGTAGACCGCTCAGCCACCAGCAGACCCAGGAAACCGATGTGGAACATCTTCTTCCAGCAAACACCCCCACTCACTTGGACGAGCTACTTCGTCCTTATACACCACATCAGAGAAACGAAATTCATCGACATGGACTGCGGCAGCGCCACTCTAGTAGACGAGAAGTACAGACTCCACTGTTACCACTGTAAGGGCGCCGACCACAACCCTACACACTGCGAATACGTCTGGATGGAAGAGTGGTTTGGGAACAAGGCAGCTGGTAAAATAGAGGAAACCGTGGAGTTCGCAACGTCAAGCAAGGGAGCGTTCCAGAACAATAGGAGCAGGAACAAGCGCCGGGCTGATAACTGGAGGAACAATGGTCGGAACCAGGGTCCCAGCAGTGGCAGGCGCGAACGTAGATAGACTCCCTGTCAAATTACTTTTTTTCTTCTTGAACAAAAAAAATAGATTGTACCCCCCTACAAAACAATAATTTTGCCCCGCCGAGCAAGGACTCCGAAGAACATAAGGGCGAGAGACACCACGACAGACCCAAAGGAGATGGCAGAGGATCAGGAGGAAGACCCTTTAGCCTCTCGAGTAGAAGATATGACCGTCATTATCAATAGCCAACTACACTCCATACCCAATAACCAATAAATGTCAACATCCTTCCTCACTCAGGATCTATAGGCTGAGATGAATTTACTGCATCCACGGACGACAGGTAATCTTAGTTGGACCCCCTGGCTGGGCTGGGTAAATGCCTGGACGGCATCGTATTTATGAGGGAAGTGCCATTGGTAGCAGCCCTACCTAAGTCTGTGGAGCACTGCAATGCAGACACTACCCAAAAACACCACCTGACACAACAAATATATATCTACAACCCACGGATGACAACGACGGCAATAACGGCTATTTCTCCACCCAGGCAGGAGAGGCCTATGGCCATACCATCGACCAAGGCCACGATGACGGCCTGGGAGGGATCGGTGATGGAGTGCGGCTTACCCAAATGCAAGTACAAACAAACGAAGCAGGAGACGGTACTAGCGGAATGGGCATACAAGGGGAAGATGCTCCCCCTCCTACCCCACAGAACAGAGGCAGAAGCAGAAAGGGAGCCCTAACTTTTGCTTCAATAAATATAAAAGGTGGTGGATCCCACTCAACAAGCCAAAAATGGACAAATCTATGCCAGCTAATGAGAGAAAATGATATAGACATTCTAGCGATACAAGAAACACACCTAAACGAAGCAAAGACAAAAGAGTTGAATGATCTTTTCTCAAGACAGAATCACTTTATATCAAGTCTAGACCCCGAAAGACCAAACGCTAAAGGAGTAGCCTTTGCACTAAGTAAAAAGACAGTTAAATGGTCTGAAACGAGATACCGGTCACTTATACCTGGGAGAGCGATGACAATCGAAATACCATGGCAAAATGACACCACACTGAGCTGCCTAAATGTCTATGCCCCAAACGACAGTAGAGGAAACAGAGACTTCTGGAGAGACCTAAAGGCATCCTGGAATACAAGGCCCCGTATGCAGACACCAAGTGTGGTAATGGGAGACATGAACTTAGTCGAAGAGGCTATAGACCGTCTACCTGCACACGAAGATTCCCCAGAGGCAGTAAATGCCCTTCTAGCTTTTAAGGCGCATATAGACCTGGCAGATGGCTGGCGAAGGGAAAATCCTACCCTACTAGACTTCTCTTTCCAGATGCAGAACAGACTAATACAATCAAGAATCGATCGTATATACATAAATGAAGACCTAATACCATACAGCTGGGGGTGGCAAATAGCGAGAACAGCAATAAATACGGACCATGCTATGGTAAAGATGACCCTCATGCACCCAAAACAACCATACGTGGGGAAAGGCAGATATGCTATGCCAATCCTATTAACAAAGGATGCAAAACTAATGAAATTGTTGATAGACAAAGGAAAGACCTACCTCTTAGAACTGGAGAGATCCGCGCTAGACCGATGGCAGGGGTCGAACCCCCAGACAATCCACCAAACCTTCAAGTCCCAGATAATACATGAAATACGCCGATACTCAAAGCAACTGAAACCCAAAATACTAAGGGAGATAAGTGCTTTGACAAATGATCGGAAAAAAGCCCTAAATAATTCATCCCTGAGTGAAGAGGCAAGAAGTGAAGAGGCGGCAATAATTGACGAAAGAATAAGAACTCTAGAAATGTCTCGTTTTGCAAGGGCATGCGACACAGTGGCAACAAACTTCTACATATATGGTGAGACGTTATCCAAGCAGTGGATAAACATGAATAAAGAGCGTGCACCACGAGAGATAATAGCCGCCTTGCGACGCCCTGCACCGTTTGAAGATAAACTAGAGAGGAAATCAAAAAGGATGGCCGACTTAGCAAAGCAGCACCATGAGACCTTGCAAAAAGAAGATCTTCCTCAAAATACGCAAATCCATGAGAAGCACACACAGGAAGTTCTTGAACATATACAGAGAGGACTCACACAACTGCAAAAACAAGCCCTTGAGAGCCCAATCAATAGGGAAGAAGTGATAACCGCCATGCGTTCCCTGAAGAGCGGAAAAGCGGCGGGTCTAGATGGCATCGTTCACGAGCTATGGCTTGAATTCGCAAAGGCATACGATGGATCCATGGAGGATGATGACCTAGGTTTTGACATAGCAAAAGCATTGACAATCGTCTTCAATGATATCCAAACACACGGAATGGAGCCAGACACTAGCTTTGCAGAAGGTTGGCTCTGCCCACTCTACAAGAAAGGAGATAAAACAGCCATAGGAAACTACAGACCCATAACAGTTCTAAACACAGACTACAAGATTCTAACCAAGGCACTAACGACAAAGTTAGGCGAAACAGTACAAGACCTCATACACAACGACCAAGCAGGCTTCATGACAGGCCGAAGAATAGAGGATCAGACTGAGCTGGCCCAGTTAACAATAGAATGGTGTAGCAAGACTGAAACGAACGGAATGATAGTCTGTCTTGACCAGGAAAAAGCATACGACAGGATACTCCATCCCTTCCTGTGGGCATCCCTGGAGAAGTTCGGCTTTCCAAAACAGTTTATAGATACAGTAAAAGCTCTGTACACCAATGCACATACAAAAGTTATCCTAAACGGTGAAATAAGTGAAAGCTACAAAGTAACGCGGGGAGTAAGACAAGGAGATCCGCTTTCTTGCTTGCTCTTCAACCTGGCGATCGAATCACTAGCCCAAATGATCAGGGACTCCCCCCTGAAGGGCATTACACTAGAGGAGGGAATGGAAAGACTGATTACGACGCTCTTCGCTGATGACACAACAGTTTATCTGAGTGAAAACGATAGATTCCACGACCTAAAACAAATACTGAGCAAATGGTGCAGAGCATCCGGTGCAAAATTTAATATTCCAAAGACAGTAATAGTACCAGTGGGAACAACGGAACATAGGACTTCCCTACAAACAACATGAAAGTCGCACCCGGATGATGGAATAATCCCGGTAGACATAAAAATAGCAGGGGAAGGTGAGGCAACACGTCTCTTGGGAGCCTTCATAGGAAATGGAGTGGAGAACATCAGTGTGTGGTCACCAACGCTAGAAGCAGTGGTAAAAGACCTAAAAAGATGGGAAAGAGGAAAGCCATCTCTGGAAGGACGGCGCCTGATTATTGGAATGGTAATAGGAGGCAGAACGCAATACCGGACCAGAGTCCAAGGGATGCCAAAGCAGGTTGAGGACCTCCTAAAAAAAATGACGAGAGAATTCCTATGGGGCAAAAACATGACCCCTACGATTGGTCTAAATACGCTGAGGCTACCTTTTGAGCAAGGGGGACGGAAAGTCCTCGACCTAAGAGCAAGAAATGAAGCAATAGAAATAATGAAAATACAACGATACCTAAAACTAGATGGAGAGAGGCCCAAGTGGGCACACATAGCATGTTGGATACAAGACTCAGTCGGCGTATCAACGACTATATTAGTGTATGTACCTGTTGGATACAAGACTAATATACGTATAGTTAGTTGC
>QLOM01006056.1:7893-22802 GCA_003313785.1 Termitomyces sp. MG148
GACCCCGAGCTGCACAGGTATTTCCTTAGCTGGGTCCCCCTTTTCCTTGTCCTATTTATACCCCTTTCCCTGCGCACGGACCACGCGTGATTGGCGTGTCCACAGACCTCCTATTGGTCCGGGTATAGGCTAAGGTTTGAGCCATCCAGGGGTCAATTCAATAAAATTTACTGAATTGAAGTTTTTGCTCTGGCAGCCGGTTTTAGACTATTTCTGGCCTCCGATTTCCGCGTTTCCATCATCCGGGACCCGCTAAGGGTCCTTCTGTTGTATCCGCGCAGTTCCAGGGAGTCCGGAGGTACCCAGGGGGGCGAGATAGCACTATAATTGAGTGCTGTAGGGCTCCGGGAAGGAAAGTCACAAAGGTTTGATGGAATTGATGCACTGATCGCAGATCGTGATCCGGGATCTTTGATTGATTGCATCAATCCTTAATTTAGACTGATTTCGGTATTCAGATCTTGATCCGAGATTAGATAGCTATTAATCTAATCTATTTTGATGGTCGCCAAGTGCCGTGCTATTTTCAGCTTTATCTTTGATTGCGGATCTCTCCGTGATCGAATCAGCTTCTTTTGGCACAGCCACAGCTCGCTTATCATTCCCATCAAGATCTTACTCCGGATCATCAATGATTAATTGATGGAAGCCCTCGGCTATCACCAATCCATCACTACTCGAAGGTTTGTCTATAACTCAATGAATTATGCATCGTTTGACTTTGTTTGACCAATTTCAGACTTGTTGGGAGGCGGAGAACACTACGGTATGTCCAGCCTACAGGTTTCGGCTGTCTAGTATGTCTAGCTTACGGTTTTCAGCCTTGTTTTTAGATATATTATGTATATTTTTGTCTTATACCGTATAATGTTACTGGTTTCAGTGTTCCACAACGGTGAGCCGCCGTATCAGCACTAAAATGTGATCTGAACTGTGGGACGTACAATTTAATGATGGCTAAGACAAAATATGTACAGTATTTATAGGCGCTAAGTTGCCATGTTAATTAAATTAAAAAGTCACTAATTAATCAATCAAGAAAAATAATGACAAGTACAATGGAATGTGGAAGTTGCTAAGCAACAGCATCTGTCAAGTCGGCAAGTGCTAATTCAACATCCTAGCAGTGAAAGAGGCCAAATGCGCAGAGACTGTTGCTAAGGCCTAAAACCATCAAGAGGCCTGTCTCAAGTAAGTCGCTAAGTGTCAGATAAGCTATAAGCATTGCTAAGATCTGAAACCATCAAGGGGCCTGTCTCGAGTAAATTGCTAAGTATCACTAAAGTGATCTGATGTTGGATCTTTGAGAAGCACTGAGTTTTGATAGGTGTCGCTAAAGGCTCTGGCGTTGGTTATCACTGATTGGGGACCTGAAAGAGGGCTAGGCTGATAGTAGGTGATTGTCAAGTCAGATGGTTGCTAGGGTTCCATGGTTGCCAAGTCTTGTTATTGCCATATGACCAGTAGATCGTCATATGACTGCCAAGTCAGGTGGTTGCTAAGTCTTGTGATTCTGCACGTTGCGTCCTGTAGCCTGAGTTCAATTTTTGCTAGCTGCAAAATATAAGTTGCTAAAAATAGTGTTAGTGCACTGAGCTCAGCCAGAGGCTTATTAGCAGAATAGCGGGCCTTCAATGCCTTGAAATCTGCCATCACCTCCAAGCCCATCCTGCTCTTCCCCAACGACAACTGGCCTTTCCAAGTCGAGGCAAACAGCTCTGACTTTGCCACCAGCACAGTCCTCTTTCAGGAGTCTCTAAAGGATGGTAAGTGGCACCCCGTAGCCTTCTACTCTAAGAGCCTCAATGCCATGGAACGGAATTATAAGATCTATGACAAGGAGATGCTCACAATCATCTCGTCGTTGGAGGAGCGGTGCCACTTCCTAGAGAGGACTTGGTACAAATTCAAAGTCTGAATGGACCACAAAAACCTGGAGTACTTCTAAATGGCCAAAAAGCTCAACTGTTGACAGGCCTGGTGGTTCCTGTACCTTGCCAACTTTGACTTTACATTGCACTACAAGCCTAGTTGAAGCATGAAGAAGCCCGACACCCTCTTTTAGTGTGCCAACCACAGTTCTAATGCAGGGGATAATGACAACATCACTCTCCTGCACCCAGAGCTGTTCACCATCCACGTGCTCAAAGGAGTGGCAGTCCAAGAAGACAAAGTCAACATACTCCGGGACATCCACCAAGGTAACTGGGAGAAAATACAGGAGAACTTAGTCACAAAGGCCACATTAGTGCTACACTTGAGATGCCTCTCCGGCATGAAATCCATATGCACCAACAAGTGGGGGCTACAGGATGGACTCCTCACCTTCCAGGGGCACATCTACGTGCCAAACAATTCAGAGCTCCAAAAGCGCATTGTCAAATAGCACCACAACTCCCATGTTGCCAGACACTCCAGCTGCTGGAAAACACTAGAGCTGGTCTCCCAGAACTATTAGTGGCCGCAGATGTCACGTTACATTGGCATGTATACTAGCACCTGTGACCTCTGTCTCTGGACAAAGCCCCATTGATGCTTGCTAAACAGCCAACTGCAATCCTTCCCCACACTAGCCATATGCTGGAGCATGGCCTCCGTCGATTTCATTGTGAAACTCCCAGATGCACATGGATACGATGCCATCATGGTCATCGTGGATCTCTATAGTAAGCAGGCACACTTCATCCCAACGCACACAACCTGCTCTGCAATGGGCACCGCCAACCTGTACCAAAAGAACATCTGAAAGCTCCACAGCCTTTCTGACACTTACATCTCTAACTGGGGCCCGCAGTTTGTGGCAGACTTCACTAAGGAGCTCTACCATCTCCTGCACGTCAAGCTCCACACATCCACCGCCTATCACCTGCAGTCTGACGGACAGACCAAGCGCATCAACCAGGAGCTAGAACAGTACCTCCAGCTGTTCTGCAATGAACGTCAGGATAACTGGAACGAGCTCCTCCCTGAGGCAAAATTCCAGTACAACAACCACGTCCATGCATCCACACAGGTTTCCCCATTCTTCCTCAACACCGGCCGACACTTCTGGATAGGCTTTGAACCGTGCGCACACCGATTGGAGAATGAGTTGGTCAACAACTTTGTTGATTGCATGCAGAAGGCACAGGAAGAGGCGAAGGCCATGCTGACCAAAGCAAAGGATGATATGGCCCAGTACTATGATTGAGGACAGACTCCAGCACCCCAGTACAAAGCCAGAGACTGCGTCTACCTAGATGCCTCCAACATTGCAACCACTCGACCATCGCAGAAGCTCTTGCACCAACAACTGAGCCTGTACATAGTTGAGTGACAGGTCGGACCCCTCGCATACCAACTCCGGCTGCCTGCCGAGTTGCATCAACTGTACTTGGTCTTCAACGTGGTCAAGCTCTTGCCTACCCTAGATGATCCCATCCCTGGCCAACGAGCTCCTCCTCCACTGCCTCCCGTCCTTGCCAACAACGGAGCAGAGTACAAAGTGGAGAAGATTCTGGACAGCCGTCTATTCTGGTGCAAACTACAGTACAAGATCAAGTGGAAGGGCTACGGTATCAAAGACAACTCCTGTTCAGGACTTTCACTGCGACCATTTCATGGTGCCCCAAGTCATCCACGGCCTCTACTCTATCTCCCTGACTGACCACGCTATTTGCAAACTGTTCTACTCGGTATGTCAAGACGCAGCACCCTAAAGGAGAGGTGATGTCAGGGGACTTCCATTTCTGGAACTTCCTTTTTGGCTCCTCAGAGTTCTCTGGAACACTTCCACGCCTTCCAGAAAGTACTGTACAGTCATTCCCATGCCTCTGCTACCTGTGCTGATGCACCACGCTATAGCAGAGAGATCCTCAGACTTGTTCTCTTTGGATTCCTTCTGCCAGATGATTAATTGTATTTCCTGTTGTATTGTACTGTCTCTAATAAACTTTGGATTCCCTTTGCCAGTTGTGTGACTTAGCCGCAACCTTCGGAGGTTGCCCTTACAAGTATAACTAACAATAATTGATGCTGAGTAAGGTCCAGGCATATGACTCATCAAAGCTAACTACTATAAGATGGAAGGAGAAAGGATGAGCTAAGCGGCCAGTTGAACCTGCTAGGAATAGGCGTATCGTCAGACTAAGCTTGGAATAGAGTTGGACACGGTCCAGAGACTGGTCCTCTGACAAAGAGAAAGTTGCTGGAGAAGGTGAACACATTGAAAAAATGCATACTTTACAGAAAAGTGCCAACAATGCTAGAGCAAATATAACTAATGAAAGGTTCATTACCAAGCTCCTCAACTCATTCTCTGAGTCATGGGATCCTGTAGTCTCAACAATGTATGGCAAGAATGATCTAATAAAGGTTATTCAGACCCTAACAATTCATGAAGAACATATTGCAAACCAATCTGGATCAAGAAACTCAACTACAAGCACCAATGCAGTAAAAGCACTTGAGACCACAATCCATGCCCTTCAGGCACAGATAAACAGCCTATTGAAGAGTAAATCCAATCCCAATTCCAACAAAAAGTGTACAAACTGCAATAAGACAGGCTATCTTCAATTGGATTGCTTTCAGGAGGGTGGTAGAAAGCAAGGACAATACTGCTATGGTGAAGAGGAAAACGCAAAGTCCCATTACCAATTGCAAACCTCACCACTACCAACAATGTCATACAACCAGGTGGCCAATTTGAAAAGGTAAACACTGTTCATTGAGGCTGATGTCAGGGGACTAGTCTCTAGATCATGTCCAACTCTATTCCAAGCTTAGTCTGACAATACACCTATTCCTAGCAGATCCAACTGGCTGCTCGGCCCATCCTTTCCCTTTTCATCTCTTAGTAGTCAGCATATGCATGAACCTTACTCAGCATTGATTATTGTTATTATATACCAGGGCCTGCTTAGTAAACAGTATTAGTCTTAGCACAGCCACTGATGTAGTATATATAGGCAACCTGTGGGATAGAATATCTCCAGGCTGAATAATAGCAGTATTCTTCTGACCTACACACTGAACCTACTGTAAGCTTTCTAGCAACATCTGATCGCTTAGTTAGCCTTGCTGGTCCCTTGCTTGACTCTTGCTTGCCTCTACACCTACTTGACTCCTGCTTGTCACCAGTGCTCGCTGGCTCTGTGGAAGAAGTTTCACAGAAATTAAGTGTTCTCCTTACAATATCAAGACTACTGACTAAGTTCCTAGTTTACTACTTAAATACAGTTACAGGCATGTTTTAGACCAAGCCCTTGATTTCTGAGTCTGAGCACAGCTCTGAGACTCTGTACAGGCTTCCAGGAGTAAGTGATGCATAAGGTGATGGACTCTATACAGGCTTCTAGGGGTGAGTAATGCATGAATGATGCATAAGGTGATGGCCATGAGTGGCATGATTGCTGAGTGATACAGGGTAAGATAGTTGTAGGTAGCGCAATTGCTGGAGGGGGCCGGCAATGTTAAGAGAGGGTTGCATGACTTTTTAGGAGTAATCAGTGATATTTGGGCTGATGGAATCAATAGCTAGGATGATAAGCACGATTGACAGTGGTGCTTATGATAGCCATGGAAGTGAGGTTATTGTAAGTACTTGGTTTGAGGCTGTGAAGCTAGTCAGAGGAGTTGTTCTCTAAGAGTGTAGGGGTAGTTTCAAAGTCTCGGAGTTGGTTGCGGAATTGATGGGCCATGACAGGCACTAATTTCTTAAACCATGTTGAGACTAGATGCTAGGCTATTATGAGAATGATGATGGTTCTTTTTCAAGAGTAAAATTTTCTTTGAATATTTTTTTTGCTCATATGATTTACTAATGCAAATATCCAGCTATTTTAATATCATGTGATTGTCAAAGTTAAGAACACAATGTTGTAAGAAGTAGATCTCAGTTACACCATACTTGCAACAGCTTATACAAATAGGTAACCTCTGAAGGTTATTGCTAATCATACAACTAGCAGGAAAAATTCAAAGTTTATTAGACATAGTATTTTATAACAAAAATGTAGCTAATCACTTAGTAGAGAAAAATTTAAAGAGAACAAGTCTAAGTATTCCTTTGCTATAGCATAGCATATTAGCATAAAAGTGGAAGCATAAATAAAAATAGAAGCAGGGATATGAAAAGATCTATTCTCAAAAAGCTCTCAAATAGTCTAAAGGACTCTGAACTAAACTGGAGTGATCTAAGGTGCAAAAAAAGAAAGTTGTCTGACACTTATCTATTTTACAATGTTTTATCAATCTTGAAATGAGGTTTATAAATATTGCATCAATTTGTCTGCATAATGCAATATAACTAGGTCATAGTATTATTGTTTGTTATCTTGTAAGATCTATATTATTGTAGTATATTCAGTTACTAAGTTTTTCAGCTTATAGTCAAACACAACCTCACTTTTTGCTTTGAAGTTAAAAAGTTTACAACTTCTAAGTTTCCAGATGTTTTTGCTTGAAACAATGGTGTTGCCTTTTTGTCATCTAATGAAGATATGAGTATACTAAACACTGCAAAATTATATTCTTTACTTTTTGCATCTATTTGAGCTCCATTTTCAACTAACCACTGAACAGTATCCAAATGTCCATACTCTGCACTCATATGAAGTGGTGTGTTTTGATCCTTAGCTTCAATATTATTAATATTTGCACAAAATATTAAGCACAATAATCACCTTTTGTATTAACGTCTTGTCCTTTTGAAGCTAGAAATTTTACCACTTCTAATTTTCCATATTTTGCTGCTCTTGAAAGTGATGTTGCTTCATAGTCATCTAAAATAAATCTTAGTATTTCAATATTGCAAAAAGAACATGCTTGACTTCTTGCATCAATTTGAGCTCCATTCTCAACTAGCCACTGAACAATCTCTAGTTGTCCATGCTCTGCACTTATATGAAGAGGTGTATTTTGATTTTTGGCTTCAAATATTATCAACATTTGTATAAAATATCAGGCATAGTAATCACCTCTTGTATTAATATCTTGTCCTTTTGAAGCTAGAAATTTTACCACTTCCAATTTTCCACATCTTGCTGCTCTTAGAAGTGGTGTTGCTTCATAGTCATCTACAATATAAATATTAACATTTGAACATAGCAAAAAGAATATGCTTTACTTCTTGCATCAATTTGAGCTCCGTTCTCAACTAACCACTGAACAGTGTCTAAATGTCCATTTCCTGCACTCAAATGGAGTGCAGTATTCTGGAAATTGTCTTGTAAAATGTGTCAGCATTGCAATATATTAAAATTCAAAGTTCATAGCCTAACCTTTTATATTAATATCTTGGCTTTTAGAAGCCAAAAATCTGACAATGTTCAATCTTCCAAATAAAGCAGCTGAATGCAATGGTGTCTCATAATTTTGATCTTAATTAAAGCATTAGTAAACAGAGTTGCAATAAAGATATGCCTTACTTCTTGCATTTATTTGAGCTCCACTCTCAACTAACCACTGAACAATGTCCATATATCCATCCTCTGCACTCATATGAAGTGGTGTATTTTGATCTTTAGCTTCAATATTATTAATATTTGTGCAAAATATTAAGCACAATAATTACCTCTTGTATCAATGTCTTGTCCTTTTGAAGCTAGAAATTTTACCACTTCTAATTTTCCATATTTTGCTGCTCTTGAAAGTGATGTTGCTTCATAGTCATCTAAAATAAATCTTAGTATTTCAATATTGCAAAAAGAGCATGCTTGACTTCTTGCATCAATTTGAGCTCCATTCTCAACTAGCCACTGAACAATCTCTAGTTGTCCATGCTCTGCACTTATATGAAGAGGTGTATTCTGATTTTTGGCTTCAAATATTATCAACATTTGTGTAAAATATCAGGCATAGTAATCACCTCTTGTATTAATATCTTGTCCTTTTGAAGCTAGAAATTTTATCACTTCCAATTTTCCACATCTTGCTGCTCTTAGAAGTGGTGTTGCTTTATAGTCATCTAAAAAAATAAATCTTAGCATTTGAACATAACAAGAAGAACATGCTTTACTTCTTGCATCAATTTGAGCTCCATTCTCAACTAACCACTGAACAGTATCTAGATGTCCATTTCCTGCACTCAAATGAAGGGCAGTATTCTGAAAATTGTCTTGTAAAATGCATCAGTATTGCAATATATTGAAATTCAAGTTCACAGTCTCACCTTTTATGTTTATATCTTGGCTTTTAGAGGCTAAGAATCTGACAATGTTCAATCTCCCAAACAAAGCTGCTAAATGCAATGGTGTTCCATAACTTTGATCTTAATTAAAGCATTAGTAAATATTTGCAATAAAGAAATGCCTTACTTCTTGCATTCATTTGAGCTTCATTCTCAACTAACCACTGAACAGTTTCTAGATGTCCATTCTCTGCACTCAAATGAAGTGCAGTATTATTATAGTTGTCTTTATAAGTTAAGATTACTGTTTAAATGCAAGTTTAATAGCTTCACCTTTTGATTGTAATGGCCCTTCTTTCTTCACTGCTCTGGATGTTGCTGATAAATAAAAGCAATCAGTGTCTTGCCATTATTTTAATAAACAATAACAAATTTTAATATGTTAAATCAATTATTAAAAATTCTCACCAGTTATATCTAGTTCAGTATTATTTCTAATTTGCCATTCTATAGTTTGTAAATCTTCATTCATTGCATCTATATCATGTTTTCTAGTTTTTAATTTTTCTGTAATATTATAAATACTGATATCTGGGTATCTGATGATGGCAACTCACCCATTACATTAAGAAACTTCAAAACTTCTAATTCACCAGATTTTGCTGCTGTAAGCAATGGTGTTTCATTGTTACCATCTAGAAGTAACATTAGTATTTCCAACTTTTAGATGTAT
This sequence comes from Termitomyces sp. MG148, assembly GCA_003313785.1. Classification (NCBI taxonomy): domain Eukaryota; kingdom Fungi; phylum Basidiomycota; class Agaricomycetes; order Agaricales; family Lyophyllaceae; genus Termitomyces; species Termitomyces sp. MG148. Next base: position 16,737 of record QLOM01006056.1, read on the forward strand.
ACTTCTTACTTCTTGTATTGATATCAGCATTATTGTTAACTAGCCACTCTACAGCTTTCAAGTTTCCAGTTCTAGCTCCAGTATGAAGAAGTGTATCCTTGCTTTTATCTTGAAACTCATTAATCTTGCTTTTTACAACCTTAGTGTTCACTCACTTTTTGCATTAATATTTTGTCCTCTTGAAACAAGAAATTTAACAACTTCCCAGTACCCATGTTTCCCTGCTACAAAAAGTAGTGTCTCCTCATTTTCATCTATAATTCAATATAAGTAAATAATAATTCATATTAAATATTGATTATTCTCACTTATTCTATCCATTTTGGCCTCATGATTAACTAGCCATTCAACCACCTCTAATTTGCCATTATTAGCAGCAAGATGCAATGGTGTATTTCCAAATTTATCTTAAAAATGTACTATTAATACTTTATAGTTTATATTAAAATGCAACTCTCACCTGCTTTATCAACATCTTCTAATGAATACAGTGCTTTAACTATTTTCATATTTCCATGTCTTACTGCTAAATGAATTGGTAGTTCTTCTAGTGCATCTTCAAACTAGTTTTAGTACTAAACAATTGACAATGTGTCAATTTGCTTACTTTTAGAATGTTGAGTGTTACTTTTATCTTTTAGCCATCTAATCACATCTAAATGGCCTTCATCACTTCCATTTGCAGCAAGATGAAGTGCAGTATTTCCAGCTATATCTGTTATATTAATCAGTACTATAATTTTGATATAAGTCACTTTGTATATTATATTCAACATGTTTAGAATCAAGGAAGTGTATAATATTCATTTGACCATGTTCTGCTGCTCTGTGAAGTAGAGTATCCTCAGTTTCAGCTGGAACTATCATAAGCATAATTGGAGCATATTGAACAATAAACTCACATTTCACTTTCAAAAGTGCAGCTTGATAGTCTATTAGAGTTTGAACAATATCAAGCAATCCTTTTTCTGTTGCAATAAACACTGCCTTTCTCAAGTCTGGCACTAAATTTGACAATATATAAATCAGTTTAGATGGCACATTGATTTGTTTCTTACTCTTGGCTTGAATACCAATACTCAATTCTGCTAATGTCTTTACCAGATCTCCATTATTGATTGCAGACTCAAGTAAAGCAGCAACTGTTAATTGAAACAAATAGTTATCAATGAAAAACTCCCTTGGTGAAACAGTGTAAACTCTTACATCTATTATTGACACTTATTTTTTGGCCAACTAACCATCTCACTATTGCAAAGTGCTCACGATATGCTGCAATCAAAAATGCCATTTGACCTATATCTATAGTCAGTCAACAAATACCATCATTTACACACTACTTACTACTGCTTTGAGTTCTATAAGGCTCATAGAGGCACTGTACAGCTGAAAAATGGCCATTTGCAGCTGTCATTATAAGTGCATGATCTTTTGAAAAAAAAATTATTATTATTATTATTTTCAAATTGCACTAAATACTCATTTCTTACCTTTTACATCATCATCAGGGTCTTGCAGAAGTAGATTCTTTGCATCCTCCTCTGATCCTAATTTTTCCAAGTTTTCCACAAGTCTTTTTATTTTTCTTTGCTGTAATTCTCTTCGTTTAATTAGAACTTCAATAAAATCACGAACAGGTAGAAGAAGCAAAAGCACTGCAAGTGTTTGACCAAATGTCCAACTACCATTTGTACTTCCCAACATGGTATTGTTTTCTTTGAGTGCATGTTCAGTATCAGTTAGTAGAACAATAATAACAGAAGCCAGTATCAAAAACCCTGGTAATAAAGGCAAAACTGATTTTGCAAAATTCATTGATTTCTTTTGAGCAGGAAACATCGCCATGGCATCTGACCAGAACAGTGCAACATTGTTCCTTTTATGTAAGAAGATGATGGGTCCAAGTATAAGAGCAAGAGGAAAAACCATATTCAGAACTGGAATTGTGAGAAGACTGTAGATCACAAGAGACCAAATTCGTAGAGCTATGGATGAAAGTGGGACTCTTTGGCCAAAAATAATGACAAATGCATGCTGTTTACACTCCTGAGAGCCTCCAAAAGTTGCAGGTTGGCTCCAAAGCCATAATCCAACAGCTGACATTAGAGCGAGGTGGAATGTGCCAAACCAGAAAACAGGTTCTCTGAAACCATCTCGCACTTCTCTGAGAAATGCTCCTAACCAATCCAGTCCCTCTTGCTTCTTTTCAAGTCGACGATAAGCATAGAGCAGGAAGTAGATGAAAACATTAGTGTTGTTCATCCAACTGAGGTTAAGGATAATTGCTGCATTGATGTTACTCAAACCAAGACTGCGGGCTTGAATAATGGCTGAGAAGAGAAGAGCAAAGGCCGTGATGAGGATGGTAGATGATTGTTGTTCAATGGCTGCAAGCTCATTCCGCGTGACTTTCCCATCCCAAAGAACGCGAGCAGCCGGAAAGAAGCTGAAAATGTTTTGAGCGTAGATGGCAGTTCGAACACCAATACCAGTGATATCTGGATTGGAAGCACAGAGGTCAGACATGGGATCAGAAAGTAACAACCGACAATCCGAAACAAGACACTTTTATATCATACGGCTACACAGCTTACTTTACCACGACCTCATCGGAGTTTGGCAGTGCCAATGGCACGAGCAGCATGTCAATATTAGAATTTGTGCAAACGGAGTAAGTTCGTATGCACGTAATGCGCCTTATAATCACACCGTAGCACCTTCGATCACTGTACTTAACAAATTGCTCCCGCATGCAGGAATTTATGTGGCGGCTTACGTCCAAAGATTCTGCCTCTCAGTTGTTCAGGTCAGTCTGCATCGCTAATGCATCAGTGGTTATCATCAGTTGAACTATGGAGGCTAGCACCGCAAATTCTATCTGGCAAATCTATTAGTCCACGCGGCGGAAGTGAGAAAGCCATCCACTTCTGGTTGATTTGACCTTGTCAAGCATCTGAAGCGTAAGACTGATCCAACACCTTGGCAAGACAGGATTGCCATAGGGAAAGACGGATATTACGAATGATCCATGAGCAGCGAGCAAATGAGGGATGCGTGGCAGCGCGATAGGGACTGGGATTAACGGTCAAGGGAAAAGGAGAATGGATGTTGGTTTACCAATAAACCATTTCACCCTTTGAAAATGGAGTAAGAAAAGATCTTGACAGAGGTTGTCGGGACGATGCCTATAACCATTTCACCCAGTACATTTAGATGCACGCAGCGGCCCAATTGGGTGGCAGGGAATACATGCCTAGAGACGAGTAGGTCCGAGTAAGTAAAATGATACAGTGCCAGGAGGGTAAACATGACAACAGAATCGTGATGAACGAAACCACAGCGACAACTTGCTATCTGGAACAACTTCAGCAAAATTTTCATTTCTTTGAAAGAAGGAAAAGATGTCAGGCATACAAGGGTAAGGAAAATGTGACAAAGTTCACAGAATTATCATGCAGAACGCCTTGATGTTTCTTATCTCTCAGCTCAATGGGTGCTTGCTCAAACCAGTAAACTATGTCTTCAAGTAGATAAACAGGAGCTGTGGTTGTCTCTTCAGTTAGATTGGAAATGTAATAAATGGTGCACATGTATTTGGAGAAAGAAATGCTCATTCCCAACGCAGCAGCGAAGGAAGCGGCGCGGGTGAATGGATAGGGCTGTAATCACACCCAGTGAAAGTTGACGGAGGTGATGAGAGCATTGAGCATGTACACACGGTGGCTGAGGGATATCAGAGCGCTAGCAGATAAGGATTCCTGTAAAATTCTCCATCTTATCACCATCGACTGTCATACCATCCTAATGCTGCACACATTAACCTTGAATGAATGATATCGATCCTTTATAGAGCCTATGGACAATGAATATGGAAGTAGGTGACGCTAAGGGATTCGCACTGCCGCACCGATTCCAATCAAACACATCTTTGATTATGTGAGTAACCGATGTTTGAAATCTAGAGCAGGAAGGATAGTGTCTGCTTGCGGCGCAGATGTGTTATGAAAGGGATTGACTGGGAGAAAACAATCGAAAAGGCCGTATGTATCAGCTTGTCCTGGTCTTGCGGCCGACGTCGAACAAGTTCAAAAACTTCTAGCTTCTCTAACAGCGACGGATATCTCCTTCCTGTAGGGTTCTGCATGAGTCAAATCAAAAGTCTGAACGTGCAAAGGGCAGATTATTGTTCGCTGGATCGAAATAGATGATCACGGTTATACGAGACAAGGTAGGTATATACGACGGTTGAATCCATAATTAAATCCATATAAGGTTGATATAAGAAAACGAGAACGTTTTGAAATAAGCAAGCAAAGAGTCAGAACTGGAGCAAGCGTTGGAGTTTCCCCTGACTCACTCAATAACAGGCTCCGAATTATCCCCCCGAGACAGGACAAATTACAGCGACCTCTTCGCCTCCCTGCAGTTCTATCACCTCTGGGTTATCTACCATCTCTGCATTAACGCTCCATTTACTGTTCTCGAGCACCTTTCCGAGAGTGGTCTCTGGATGACGTGTGGTGAGGAGTGTAGCAAGCGATGAAAGTGGGAAAGAGACGTCTCCGGGAAGAGGAACGGTCTCTTCAGTCATATTGATTGCTGTTGAGGCCGCTGCAAAGTAGAGGACAGTAATGGTACGATTTGACATGGGAGACAATTTGTGCAAGTTCACGCGCGCGGACAACTTATCTAAATTGGCATCTACGACAACCACAGAGAACTGTGTACATATTTACACCAAGCCTGACCTCCTGAGTTCTGCAGTCCACCAAATCGGGTGTGAAGTCTTAATTCTGACTTCCTTCTCTTCGGGAACGAGGTGATTCGATGTCGATACCAATCCGTCAAAAGAGGAAGGATGATCTTCTGTATTTATTGTCTAGAAAGTAAGCAAACAACCGAAACCTTCACGAACCTAAGTTCCATCGCAACCCAGATGTTGTCAGGATCGTTGAATCAATTCCAACGGGTAGCAAACCACAAGTCTCGCCCAGGAGATTATGATCTATTTCAATGACATGCTCGCCCTTCATGAATGGTCAAATCGAGTGGAGGATGCAAGTAAGGTGTAAAAGCGCACTGCATCAAGCACCCAGCCTACGTTATCATCTGTGACTGCGAAGACGCATTTTCTGGTTTTTCGTAGCTTGTGTAGGTACGACAGAGTGTGAATCGTCTGGTCAAGACGACCTCCCAGCCCACCAAGGATTATGATGTCGTATTGGACGCCTCGTTCAGTAACCTCTTTCTTCTCGATAGCACTCACACACTTCATGAGGTCAGTTGAGTCCTGGCCTGCATCATGTACCACCGGGACGCCCTGTGTGACAGTAAAGACGAACCCGTTGGGGCCAAGACGAAGGACGCACAAAAGATTGATAAAACGAGCGCACATCGTCCCGAATAGAGTCCAAGTCGCCTTTAATGAGATGGGGAAGATAGCTATGATGGCAAGGATGTCAAGTAGTCAGCATAGGGACACCCCACTCGCAACCTACAGCGTGCGTGATTCAGGTTCATCGTCGAACAAATCGTAAAGTCTGTTGGCACCACCATCAGCACATGCACGCCAGACACATGCATTCCAGACGCGAATGAAAAGTTCGCGAGAAAAAGGCTGGTTAAGGATAATTAGGGCACGAGAAGTCTCTGATTGAGCATGCTGTTTCTGGAGAAAGTGAACGTTCCATGCAAAAGCCATTATATGCTGAACTTTATAATGGCACAATCAAAAAGCCCATTTACCTTACAAGTTAATCTTGTATCATTACGATAGACTCATTAGTGATTTTGCTTTGACCCGGTTTATTCAGACTACTCGTGAACAATGGATGTATTCTAATTACGAGATCGAGAACCCTCAATTCACGTAGATTAGGACACAAAACAAGAACGTTCCCAACTCTAACCCGAACAACCATAAAACAACGTGAAAGTATCACGTTTGTCTAACGTATCTGGAAATGAAAGGTGACCGGTGAACCATTCAGAACATCATCAATACTTACGTAGCATCTATTTGTTTGAGCTGGGGCAATGCCAACATGATCTTTCTCCGATAACCAG